>NPHW01002663.1:295-10544 GCA_002240705.1 Elaphomyces granulatus
GCCCTAGCACCAAAGAGGAAACCCGGTCACACTTATTCTGAAACTCCGCTTCACCGCCTTTCTTTGAGCGTATAAAAAGACGTACGTATTGAAACATTGAAACTAAACTGAAATGGAGGCCCGTTTCACTGAATCGAATCGAAACGGGGCCTCCGTTTCGTTTATATGTTTATATCCATCACTGGACTATCATACAGTATTTTGGTTCCGTTGTTGAACCTTTTTCGGATGTGTGTCAGAAAGCACTCATTTACAGGTCTAGAAGCACATGTATATAAACCAAGGTGAAGGAACATAATGGCGAAGGACAGATGCAGATGTGTGCAGATGTATGAGGAAAAGCTAAAGGGTGAAGGAGGGACGGAATCGGAGTATGGTTACGCCGGAGTGGAAGGGTACGTACCCCGAGGACATGTATATATACCGGCCACGACTCGGACGTTTAGCAGAGATCGTAGTTGGTGAACTTGAAGACCTAGATATACTATTCATAAGTTACTGAACCCCTTTTCCTACTTTCTACCTTCTTTGCCTCTATCTTTCTGTAAGAATACTCGTGAGCTTCCTTTAGGACTTACGAAAGGATAACTAACTTAGTCTAGTTCGCTAGCGAGGTTAGATAGAGGCAAAGAAGGTAGAAAGTAGGAAAAGGGGTTCAGTAACTTATGAAAGGATAACTTAGTCTAGTTCGCTAGCGAGGTTTTCTAACAACTTACTACCCTCATTGAAGGAAGAAGGCTATAAGTATTTAAGGTAAAGTAAGAAAAGGAGACACTGTCGAGCAAAGATCAATCAAGATGGCCGAACAACAGCAAACTTCCCTGACCCAGCACCTGGTCAATAGCAATAGCACCTTGAACAAGAAAGTCGACAAGTTAGCCGAAGCACTCGAAGCCCTAACCATCGGAGACGACCTCAAAGATTACATTGGTAGCCAACTTGCGGGAATAAGGCAGGAAGGACCCAAGTATGGTTACAAGGTCAAGGATCTCGATACATTTGATGGAGAAAAGCAAAAGTTACGAAGCTGGTTAACCGCTGCGAATCTACAGTCACATCAAATCTGGATTGGGACGACGAAGCTCTAGAAGATAAATTCCTCGAAGGACTTAAATCAGAAATTAGGAAAGCCCTGATATATTACCCAACCGAACCACGAAACCTGGAAGAACTGTTCGAGCGAGCTCAGAGGATTGATAGAGAAATTTGGGGACAACGAAATAGTTTCGGAGAAAGAGGGAGCTACCGATACCCCAAGACAAGATTTATTGAGAAAAGACAAACCTTCAAGACAGACCGAGATGGTGATATCAAGATGAAAGGAGCCAAGGTCAACATGGAAAGAGCAAGAAAAGAAGGGTTATGTTACGGTTGCGGACTCCCAGGACACCAAGCAAGAAACTGCAGGAAGCAGCGACAAGGGAGCAACACGAACAGGCAACCAAGCACCAAGATTCGAATGATGCGATCCGGATACGCAGCCATTGAGAATCAGGAGGAAACTGAACCAAACAATCCAAACGAAACCGACCAAATATCAACGGGAGTAACAACGATATTTGAAGGACTGACTTTAGACGACTTTGCGACAGAATCCTCAGACGTTGAAGATAGTGACGACACGCTCGAAGACGTGAACCAGAGAATCGAAACATGGGCAGGAGATGTGACGACATCGAAGACCCTGAACAGGCCACTAGTGAGAGGATACCGAGGAAGGTACCGGCCAAGGAATAGAACGCAAGCGCAGACGACGTCAAGAGTTCCGGGAAGACAGCCCGATGGATGGGAAGAGCACCAAAGGATCCAGGTGAAGACCCAAGTCCCGCAGGGAAAAGAGCTCCCAGGACCCTACCACTGTCAACGAACCCACAAGAGAATACCAACGCGAAAAGGTTGAAGGACCACGAAGAGTGATCGAAGAAAGTCTTGCACAAGTGGAGTTCGGAAAGTTGAGCAAAACGAATCGACCCGGCTGGCGAGAGTTTTCCAGGTTGTAGAAGGAGTGACCAGAAAAAGACAAGAGAAGAAAAGGATAAATGCAACTGTTATGGGTTTAATCAGAAATGTTGGGCAGAATCCGAAGAACGATGGATACCACATATACAACACTGCAAAGAATGCGAAAAGTGGGCAGATAAAACATGCGACGTGGAAGGACACTCACCAAAAAGCAAGTGCAGTCTACTATCAGACTTAGGAAACCGGCGGTATATAGCTAGTTATCTAGTTGAGAACGACTTAGGACAAACTTGTTGCGACATGAGGTTTTGCACCCACGAGTTTTATGAGCACCAAGACAGTGATATACCATGGTGGGCATGCATTGAGGAGAACTGTGAGGAACACCAAGAGATGAAAGTACGAAACCAACTATGGCCAAGACTACCGAGAAGCGCGATCCTGAAAGCACAACGATGTCCATGCTTTCGAAACGGATGTTTATGCAACTTTAGTGAAGCACACCCATTTCGAAACAACTTATTAATTCCACCTGGGAATAAGGAGGAAGTAAAAGAGTTGAAGGAAGCATCGAAGTTAGTTGAAGAGAGCCTACAGACAGCGAGGGAACTTAACAAACAAATCGTGAGACTCAGGATGACCAGTGCGACAGAGCTAAACGCGAAGCAAATCGATATATAAGTTAAAGTGGGAAATGAGACGATAATGGCAGTTGTCGATTGTGGAGCAGATGTCGACTACATCAACGAGGTATGGTGTGAAGAGAAAGGATTCCCAGTTAAAGAAATAGGCGAAGGCTGGATGGAAGGGTTCGATGGCGAGCAGAAAAGAAACCAAGCTACGCGACGCAGAGGTCAAGTTTCGATTCAAAGGAAAGTTCCAACGACAAAAGTTCCGAGTGATAACGAAAATCGGAAACGATTTAATGGTTTTGGGCATGCCATGGTCGCAAAAGATTAATCCAGAGATCGATTGGAAAAAGAGAATGGTCACCCTTAGAGAAGCAAGCACGGATACAAAGGGGAAAATAGGGACATCCGCCTTTCAAGCAAAACAACTGAAGAACAGTGAAACAGATTTGAAGAAACCCAGCCAGGAAACAGTCGAAGAAGCACCGAAAAGAATAAGAGGAGGCTATTCAGTCTACCTAGGTGACTAGCATTGACTAGCTTAGCTACACTAGTTGACCGCCGACTTGACTAGGTCAACCCTGACTTGACTATGTATGTAGTTGCGAACACTGTCCATCACGTGACCACTCCCACTGACGTCCTATGATAGGTTCTGAGCCTGCTGGCGCAGCTTCGGCGATGTATCTGAACGGGCTTTCATTGAATGAACAATTTATCCTACAAGTTGCTGTTACCGAAAGTGCTTATGAGAGCTTCCTTTTCTAAAAAATACAATTTAAATGTGAATCTCCTGCGAAATAATGTCACACCGGTTGGCCATCACTCGTCCTGACTCAGTCTTGTCCTCTCGATCTCACGTCTTCATAGTTGGTGAGGAACAGCTTGGTCGCTTTGACAATTCAAGCTTCTGAAATAGTCTCAACGGGTCGATGGTCTTCGTCTGTCCCCACATCTGACTTTGCTGGAACAGAAGCCGCTTGCTCTGATTTTTGAGGATTACCACTTCCAAGAATTGAAATAGAAACGGTAGTCGCCTTCTGCTGGCTTATCAGCTTTTCATTTGACCAGTCAGATGTTGACGGAGGTAACGGCGATTTATTGGTTGCGTTTAAGGCTGGAACAATAGAAGACCATTTATAACCCGACTGTGGAGTAAACCTGCCGCTGAAGTGCCATCCATGTATGGTTGTATCACGATCAGCGACCCACCGACGACACAATTGATATACTTCTGATTGCCTAGGAACCCTTGCACGGCGTATGAAAGGAGGCTTGACCATTTCAGGACCAAGTATGTCAGCCTCACTGATTATGTCTCTCTCTGTATAGTAGTCAAGTCGAAAGAGTTTTGTGGAATGATCAAACGGCGTTGGATGTTGTGTCTGCTCTTCGTCATACCGAAAGATCACATTCTCCATCCACATCAGGTCGATATTGTCAAACTGAAAGTAATGATCGTCATCGTAACCTTCAGGAAAAAAGCCATGCGCTCCTCGAATCCTGTCTACAATCTCCCGCATATGCTGTAATCCCTTTTGTCCAGAACAACACGTTGATTGAAGACGATAATCCGGGCGGATAACTACTTCAACAAGTCGAGTTTTAAACCTACGGCACATCTCAATGGCCGTCATAAGGAGGCACGAGCATGGCGCGACATAAACTCGTATCCTCACCAGCGGGAGGAAAAATTGTTCCTGGTTCGTGGTGACTTTGTCCGCAAAGAGAATTTCGCGTAATATTTTCTTATTGGAATCCTGGTCATTATTCAGGGAATAACGTAATGACTCAGAGACCTTCCGCTCAAAGATATGCCGTCTTCTCCCATTCTGCTTCGCCTTGTGTTGGCAACTTGGCATTATGAAACTTTGTTCATGGATTTTCTCCGTGCCCAAAGAAGCAGCAGGATCGTATAACTTCTTTTCGCAATGTAAGAGGCATTCATCTGTGAGAATTATATAAAGTTTGTTAATGAACTCATCTTCACCGACGTGTTGTAGAACTGTCGACAAGTCAGACATACGATAATGAAGCAACGGGGCCCTAAAACAAATTTGTATTACCTGATGTTTCATTTTCGGCTCGTTGCTTTTGTGCTGAACTCTGCGCTTCGTCGCTAAAGACATCCCTTGATATTTCTTCAAATGTTCGTCGATCTGTTGTACCATTTTCCGATGCCGCAATGGCGGAAGCTGCGTGATTCGACCATGATCGATAGGAGTCTTCGCATGCTTCTTGGATAAGACTGAGCTGTTCAAAGCTGTCAATGAGCTCGATATCCGTCTTCATGCTGGTGTCCAACTGCTCAGCGTTGACAAGATATTTAGAATTGAATTGTATCATAAACAATTGGTCAATGAGCTCCTTGAGATCGTTGATAAGACCCTGGAACTTTTGTTTGTCGTGAATTGCCCACTTTATTTTCGCCCAGACCTTGTACTCAGCTGCCTCTTTTGAACGACGTAGTAGAAATCGCTTCAAAGTAAGTTTGAAGACATCAAGGTTATTTTTACTGACAGAGGCCTTGAAACGGATTCTTTCCCTTGCTGTTCCGAATTTCTTAGTCCATACTTCTCTTATAATGTTTCGGCATCGGTCAATAGGGAAATTATGCACTCCAATTGCTTTCTTGACTTCTGATGTGCGTCTCTTCCTTTCCCCAAGGCTTTGAGAAGGCCATCACCAGCCTCACCTGACTCAAAACACCAACGGAGTTGCCCCAAATAAGAAGCTTGTTTCTTTCGAAGTCGAGTTTTACAAGAAGTACGGTCCGGTCTCTCTCGATGTCTTTGGAGGGCTGAGAAGTACCCAAAGCACTCAACACATGTACTGAAAAGTGACGCCAGGGATAGAGCACTAAGCGTGAGACCAATGGGTTCGGCTATGTTGCTTGAGTTTGAAGAGAGTTTACATGTAGCAATGACGAATTTAACAGGAAGAGAGAGGAGATGTTGAGGTGACACGTTATCCGTGGCTGTGCCGAAGCTGAGTCTGCCTTGCTCAATATGCGGGCATCCTGGGCCGCCCTGTTGATCGGCCAATGTTTCTTTTCATGACCTCTCTGGCTATAAGACCTTTATATATACCTAAAAGGCCCTACATATGTAGTAGTCTCTTAGCGATAACTATATTCTCGAACTAGTATATTAGCTATTCTGCTGAAGACGCCTCGATATATAGTGTAAATATATATATTTTTATTATTCGATCTATAATAACTATAATTAAGTTAAATCTCTTTTCCGTTATAGGTTCCATAGATGTTAGGCCCAGAGTCCTACGGATTATTTCGGTCTCGCAACTTGTATACAACTTACAAGCTGTTGAATACAACGTCTAAAAATGTAGGGAGTCATTGAGTGAACAATCTATGCTGTATATTGCGCTGTGTATATACCTAGGTATGTTGTCTACTCTGCCAGTAATCTATATACATGGTCAAACTTGATATAATGTTGCGCCTGTACTGCAGCCTTGTCACACCTAGTCTGGGTTTCCCCGTGACCTTCCCTGGCGGGTGTTAGACAAGGGAAATATCTTTTGTAGGGACACGAAAATGATCCAGATGGAAAGACTTGATTGAAAGGCTTGTTCCTCCCATTTCGGTGAGGAGTTTGCCATCTATTTATGCTATTCCTTCTCCAGACTAACATACATGAACACTAATATCAAAATGGATGGTGAAGGAGATGAAACAATCTAGGATGAGATAACCTAACTCAAGACTCAAAGAGGAAAAAGGGAAACAAGGTTCGGGGTTCCAGACGAGGGCGGTTTGACTAGGAACAGGTGAAACGCGGCTGTGAAATGTTCCAACTTGTCTTCGGGCCTGATTTCTATCCAGGTTTCGGGTATACCCAACATTTGTTGTAGCTGGGCGACGGACGTTACAACTATCCAATGAATCTAACAAGAACCGACCCAGGTATCGGTACGTAACTATCCATAATTATTAGACACACCCCCCCAATCGAGATTATCCAGTCTGATATCTAATTCCTTGAGTAGCCGGGACACGAAAAGTGATTCCTTCGCAGCCCGTGACAAGGCAAGGAGTTCTGCCTCTGTGGTTGACGTCGACACAGTCGCCTGTTTATTAGCTTGCCAGCAACGAGCTTCATCACATACGCTTGAGAGCTCTTCCGATGCAGAGAATTGTCAGCGAAAGAGGCATCGCTGGAGACAATGAAGCTATCTTCTCCTCCGAATTGAAGGGCTAAGGCTTGATCAGCAGCTTGATGGTGCCCTGGTCCAGGGTTCATATTGAACCTGGCAAGACGCGAGGCAGCGAAAGCAATATCTGGCCTTGTGATGACCGCGGCGTAAAGGATCGAGCCGATTTTGCTTGATATTTGTTGACTGAGGCGCCTGTGGCACGTCCTCCATACGGAAAGAGTTCTACATTTTTCATTGTGTCGGTGTTTTGTCATTTGTGTCCGCCAGACTGGCGATTTTATCAAGGTAGTCGGATTGGGAAAGCCAAATCAATCTTCTCTTTCGATCCCGGATTATTTCAATCCCAAGGAACCATTGGAGTGGTTGTCCTCCAGTCAATCGGGACTAATGTTGGAGTTGATTCATGAGATCTCTTGCTGTCTTCTCATGTGCCTTCCTGTAAGCGAAGACAATGTCATCCACATAGAAAAAGACAATAATCCAATTTTGGATTATGTAACAGGGTTCATGAGCAAACCGTTTGAATCCCAACTTTTCGAGGGTTGATGTAAATTCTTGTTGCCAGAGAAAGGGAGATTCTCTCAGTCCGTAAAGTGCCTTCTTGAGAATTAAGCCTGTCTTTCGAAATCTGGGTGGCATTCGCATGTATATATTCTGCTTCAAATCGGCGTTCATAAACGCGTTTGCAGCGTCGTACTGAAGAAGTTCTAGATCAAACCTGGCGGCAATCGCCATGAGGGTTCTGAATGATCGACCGGCAAGGGTGGAAGAATATGTGTTCTCGTGGATTGACTTGCCTTGTTGATCGCCCCTGACGACTAGACGGGCTTTGCATTTTTTGAAGCGGCCATGTTTGTCAAATTTATACACGTAAATCCACATACAATCCAGTACCTGCTTGCCTTTCGCGTGTGTGCGAGGTACTTCCATCCAGGAACGCATTTGTTTATGACTCTCGAGGTGAGCAATCTGGGCTTCCTCGAATAAGTGGTCCATCGGGTGTGTTGCAAGTTCGTCATGAATTCCCATGATGTCTCGGTGGTGCCGGTAACTGGCTTCGATGGAACCCCCTGAGGCTTTTGGGAAGTCTTAACAGCTTTGCCTTATCAACCTTTTCAGTCTTTAGTACTCCGACCGGGCAGGCCAAGCGTCCTGCACTGAATGCAGCCATCCACACGTCGCAGGAATCTAGACCGTATATCTCTCGGTCTTCAGGTTGGTGGTGATCTTCTTCGGGAGATTGAATCGATGAGGCTAACAAGGTGGCCGGTGGTGTGGATGCAGGCGACGGGTATGGTTCGAATCCCCATCAGTGTATGAGTTGATCAGACACAGCTCCTGATTGCGGACCGTCGACCACTACGGCCTGAGTGGCAACTTCGGCCCCTGCATCCAACCACTCTGTCGGCCCATTTATGACCTCGAAAGCATCTACATCTTCGCCCTGAGGCAGTGTTTCCGTTCCCGCGTCCTGTACTTGGTCGCCTTCCAGGTGTGCCTCAATCCCCTTCAGTAAATCAATAAGCTCCTGTCACCCTATATGCAAGGCATCGTCTTTCAATTTGTCCAGGTTGCCATCGAACATAATATCTTCGTTGAATGTCACATCTCGCGTTGCAATGACTTTGCCGGTGACTGGGTTCCAAAGCCTGTAAATGTTTGTCGAGGTAACCTATCCATGTTTTGGGATTCAGTCTTTATCTTCTCTTTTCTTTGGGCATCTTTCGTCATTGCAAATGCCTTGCACCATACACGCGCAAATGCGCTTGGTTCGGGCGCCTGTTCTCCACCGCGATTCCATCTATGTGAGCCAAATAGGTGTGGAAATGATCGTAGGGTGTGGTCCATCTGTACATGTACTTGGGGGTTCTGTTGTACAGGTAGACTGCAGCTTGATATATCTCTTTCCAAGGATGCGCTGGGAGCTTCGCTCCAGCTCTCATGGCGCAAGCTTTCCTTTTCACCGTACCCCCCGAGCGTTCTGCGCCGCCGTTCTGACTCTGAGTGTCAGGCGCAGAAGGTTCTAGACGCATCTTCTTCTTCACCTCTACATGCGGATGTCGAATGACAATGACTTCGTGAGTTCGCCGTCACACTCTATAACATTTGGTTCGAGGTTGTGCTGTTTCTTTAAGGCTGAACAGTTCGGTCAACTCTGTTTGCGGCATGATAACTCTCCATCTCCCTCATCAGACTTCTCCACAGGCTCTTAACTTTCTGCTCTGCCAAGTTCGTGCCTTCCGCTCCGTCCCAGGACTTAATGTGCAAGCTTTTCAGTCGGCCGTCCAGCCGCTCCATTATTTCCACATCATTTGCGCTCCATTCTATCGGTATTCTTCTCCATGGCATGCTACCGTCTGCTCGATGCGCATAAAACAGCAAGTTTTGCTCGGGTAATGATATATCAAAGAGAGTTTCAGACTGACTAAGAATCCACTGGTAGTACTGAAATAGGTTCTCGGACGGTGTGATAAGCATGAAACAAGCACAAAGGTATTCTTGATGGCCGGGCCCGGGTTGTAGCCAGAGTGTCTGGTTACCCCAGGTATCAGCACTTGCAGCAAGGAGATAAGACGATGGAAGAGCTGGTTCTGATCGATCGGCGCTACTGTTCTGAATTACTGGCATCGGCATACTTAATTCTGGATCAGTGAAAATAGAATCCAACGGAGCGAGGAGAATGGTATCTGCGTCGAGAAAGAGAATTTTATCATAATCTGTTAACTGCCAGAGCCTAAGCTTTGAGAGAACATCTCGAAAACGAGATTTTGGGAGCCAGTCTTTGCTCCTCGGTGGCAGATCAAGAGGCGCTACTGGGACAATGGTTGCGCCTTCGGAGGCAAGTGTGGAAAGCCAAGAACCAGGCACGGAAGGAAGTGTAAGGATCAGGAGTGGAATTGATGGATGGATTTGCGTCCGTGTTCGGTTTGAATGGAGGATTTGAAAGGTCAACAAACGAGCAGAGTTGAAATACGGATCCAGGTCTACCTGGGATGGTGGATCGGATTGAGTGAATGAGGGAGCAGAAGGGCCTAAAAAGGTCGCATAGGCATATCTTTCATGAGACTGACTGATAGAGGAGACCAAATAAGTAGGCGATGTCTGTGTTATGACTATTTGCCTAAGGAGGAAAACGGTGGTGCAAAGGACAATCGACAAAACCAGGAATTTCCATGGGCGCCTCCTGGAAAGCAGCATTAAGGCTGGAAAAAAAAAGCTGCGTCGGAACAAAAGAGAAAAGGCCAAAAGCCTGGAATACATTAATAAATGATTAAGGCAAATGTACCTTATGAATAACTCGTATGATAGTTATGTAGAACGTGAAAGCAGAGCGTGGTTAGAAACTGGTGATGTACATTAGGTAGTTAGTTAGACCCTATAATACTCTACCGCCCCCACAGCCGCCCCGCCGTTCTGCCAGCTTTATACTGAGAAGACGTTATCTCAGCAGGCTCATCCCCTGCGCTAAAGATTTAGTT
>NPHW01002664.1:0-13635 GCA_002240705.1 Elaphomyces granulatus
CACTTTGCTCCCCCTTTTGTCTGTTTACATTATTCTTTCTCATGCCGCCGTGAGACTCTCCTTCCTACAACTCCCATCTTACAGTAGGAGGTTCTTACTATAGCTACTCAATAATGTAACACAGGCTTTCTCACTGCCCAGCTTCTCGTAACTCATTTGAAGTTACTGCCTTTTGCACCAGTGCTAATATGCATGATGGGTCAATCCATTCTATGGGAATGATGATGGCAATTTCTCTCTACCTTTCTATCCCCACAACAGGATACTGGTCGGGTTTTCACAATTTAATCCCTCTTACTGCGCATTCACAAAGGATAATCACCGACTTTCCTGAATCACTGCTCTCACTGCCTATGCCGCTACAGTCGTATGTTTTCACTTCTTACGCCCGCCAGCATAAATGCTGACTCGACCGCAGGCTTTGGAACAAGCAACTGTTAACTCTTCAACAACAATAGAGATGAGCCACTTATCAGGATTGTTCCTTTATGCGGTTAAAAACAAATAGACATGATATCCTCAGCGCCCCTATTTGATTCCATCTCTCATTGTCACTTTGGCGATACTTTCGATTTTCCATTTGTCTTCTGAACGTTTCGGATGGCAGATGAGGCAACTAGGGGAGGAGGCTTCTGCTACGGCTTTCAAGCTGAGTTGCCGGCGCTGAGATCTGGGACACCTTGAGCGGTCATGTGGCTCTCGTCTGCTACTTTCGATACAGCCATTCGCAATTTCACATTTACTTCAGGTTAATCAAGGTTCGTCATGGATGCATTATTTCCGTGTCCAAAAGCGTTGCGATTTTCCTTATCTGGCCAGGGGGGAATTTATTTTTGTCCTTTCTTTTCTTTCTTTCCCCCCTCTATCTATTCTGAATTCTATTTGTCGGGTTTCAACTGCCTTCTGCGCTAGTTTGGCTAATAGCATCTCAACATGTTCGTCTCTTTAGCTCTGTAGCGGTGGAAAGAAAGTATGAGACCCGCCTTCACGCAGCCAGTGCCCGATCGTACGGCAATCGCCCAGATCCCAGCGAATCCCACCTTTGGAGGATAGCCGGCCATAAATCGGGACTATAGCATGTACTATGGGACCCCAACAATCAAACGCCAACGTACATCCATTGATCTGGGTACCAGAACGATGTACGATAGCGATGCCCACTTTGCACAGCATATCCGTCGACTGCAGGAATGTACGCGGGCCGAACGACCACGTACCACGTTGTTTCGGAGGTAAGAAAAGCTGTTTTTGTGCTATTATTCTCTTGCTATGCCCTATGCCTTGTCCCCGCCTTATCCTGCCCCTCGTTTTCTTCTCAGTGCTGACAGAGCAACAGCGAGCAGCGAATCCTTACGATTCTGGCTCCAACCGGCGGTTACTGTATGACACTGATAGTACACTGTCAAACGTTCTCATGAAGAGACCTTCGGTCACCATGAGCGCTCCCTGCGGAATGGGATGCGCACCGAGAAAGTTCCCATCTCCTACCTGCCTGCAGGGTTACCAATCTACCAGCAGTGCAGCGAAACTCGATGGGCAATTGGCCAATCCACGCATACAACAACGCAACACTAAGTACTTACAATCACCCTATGTATGTACATGCCTAGGTACGGGCAAACTTGGCAGATTGAGACTCAATAATTGGTCGAGCCGTGTTGACAGACAGACCTTCGGATTTTTTGGTCGGTGGAAGCTTAGTACGGAACCTAGTGGCTATCGAATTTTACATGGAACCAGCCTGATTTCACTTACAAGTAACGTGAATGATGCGAAAGCATTCTCTATAGGTGCTATGTATCTGCTGCGGAGATGTAGTGATTGATAGTGCACTGTAAATTATTTAATAACATGTAAAGCTGGCTTTGGAATTATACAAGAACGCGATCTCATCGCCTCGAGAATCCCGACCTAGCCATTTTCTCTCATTATCAAGCACGGCAGAAGAGAACTCTGAATACCAACAACCTTGACCAAAATGTACTCGAATTCGAATTAGAAAATCCTGATTACCCTACTATCATTAGTATATTGAGTTCGAGGAGCTGTAATATTAAGTCTCATAGCCACGCAGCCACGCTCTGATCTTCTGGGTATTGTTTTGCTCGATTTGGTCCATTGGACAAATCGCATACTCTAATTGCAGAAGTTTATGATTGTATATTGCTAATCAGACTATTATGATATATACGAACTCATTGAAATCTCGGACTTTCCTGGCAACCCCAGTATTATTAATTATACACTCACTACTAGATCTTCCATTGACATAAAGTCGGACGCATCTCCATAAAAACTTATTCCATTCCGATGGGATTTCAAGAGCGGGAAGTGGTCCGGTAGCATGACGGACGGCCAATTCTTTGCTGCAGCTACCGGGGCTTGTATCCCCAGTACACCATCACTTATTCTGGCGCGAACAATCCTGTCGCCCCTTCAGGAACGAGCAGCCCGCGTCTACCAGTTCCGCGGTGAGATCTCGAGTTGAGTCGAGCCATTATGGCGTGCAAGAAGGTCTTGCATGTGAGCCGAAGAGGTTTGAGATCCCAAGTGTAAAGATGGTCTAGTTAAGATGAGAAGGAGAATATCGAGAGCTCCGTCACTGTCAACATAGTGGCGATATCGGTTTCGGAACGTGAGGTTAACGGTAAAACTTCAAGTTGATATCGCCGTTGGATATCACTGTCAAAGATTTAAATTGGCCGACCTCGAGGAACTTAATGGCTTCAAGATCGGGGATTTTAAATGCGTGAATTCAAACAAACCAGCTTGCTGACTTCTCCTCGAACCTGCGTAGCGCGGAGCTAGAGTGCGAAATGAGTTGAATTGGAAATCATTGGTGAACCACAAGGTGTTTGTGTTGTAGAGGATCATTACCCTCAGAGTAACTGGCATAGAGTAGTATGTCAGATTTGCTTTCTTTGACTAATGTGTCTTGACCTTGTGCTTCATCATCTGGCCAACATCCCAAGCTCTAGGACAATATTCCTTGGTGCTTCAGGACAGGAATTTCATATCTGAAAGGATCCAAAGGACGGAACAACTCACGCTGGTGCCTTGCTTCCTTTTCGATATGGACTGGCATGGCGAATAATTCTCTTTGCCATCTCTACTGACAGTGGCAGCCCAATCGGGCCTGCGCCCGACACCTCCAGGTAGTGTAATTGAAATAAAGTCTTCGGATGCAGGAGTTCCGGCATCCCTGCTAATCTTGATCTTGTGGAGATGTCTGGGAATGATCAACCCACATCTACCAGTTCAGCGGTGAGGTCTCGAGTATCATAGTCGCAACCAGTGATCCGCAGGTGAAGAAGATTGAGAGCTTGCCGTGCGGCGTCGAAAGCCCTCAAAGCCTAAGAGAATTCTCACTGTGTCTCTTGTCCTCAAACGTCTTCGCGACCTCCGGGGGACGGACCACGACTCTGCAATTCCTGCCTCTGGTAGAATCAACGTTAGGTGGAACCAAATCATACTGGGCAAGAAAAAAATTCATACCAGGTCGGAAGGTGGCATGGTGAGCCTAACGCATTCCAAAGCCATCATGCTAAGAGCATGATCAATTAATGGCTCCAATGGCAGCGGAAAATTGCGAGTGAGCTCGTAGCGGTCAGTCTCCTGATCGATATCCACTCCCTTGTCATGATTGACGAGTCGTCTCAGCAACAATCTCCTCCATGTTCGCCACCACCGGAGCGTTGAGATGTTGGGATCAAGGTTGAATGTTGAGTTGACTCTGACAGTATCTCTTTCACCAAGAAAATTTAATGGCTTCACCGTGTGTCAAAAATTGTCAACCTGTCATCAGGTTAGCCTCGTTGTCTCATGGCAGTGCTGTGAAACCTACTATTATTGTGCGATGGGAAGCCAGAGCTGTGAGAGAAGAGAGCCTAACTTGCAACTCGGTTGCCGCGTTGCGAGTGCCAACATGTATGTACCATGCCCGGTTGTGGACTCCATTAGTCAGTGGAGGAAGAGAGTAGCTGTGAAAAACATCATGTATGTGCATTGTGGAGGGTTGAGCAGAGAAGAGGAGGATATGAGAAATCACAGCGACAACTGACAACTTATGACCATCTACCTAACTAATCGCCAGTCCCCACGCATAACACAACGAGAGTAGACTTAGATTTGTCTCAGTCGACAAGATAGACCACATTAATGCTTTACCTAATGGGGGCCTCGGACCCTTGATAGAATCTACCTAGTGATGCATGGTGGAGTTTCATATGGCAGAGTTCAACCAGTTACCAGTGCAGTTTAGCATGCGCCTACCTGCACTGCCTACCCGCACTAGGTGGAAGGCATCCTTATCTTAGTTACCTCAGCAAGCTCAGACTTCATTTTCTTTCTTTACCTTCTGTATTTTATGTTTGAGAAACAGAGGCCTGCCAAGGCGTAAAATTCGGGCCGTCCTATGCGGCCTTCGGCCGCTTAAAGACGTTAAATAATGCAACAACAACAACAAAATCACTGCTTTTATCTTGGGCAGAGTGTGCACTATCCTGAATGCGCTTCATTTTCTATCGAAAGCTAGCGAATTCACCATTTCAACCCCACTTCAGTTAGTTTATTAAAGTATTAATAACGTCTTCGCCTCAAGATAAAAGCAGTGAGATAAGAAAATGAGGTCTGAGCACGCTAAGATAAAGACCTTAGCACCAATCTCCAACACCCTTTACCGCCACCCGGCCTTCTCATTAGTTATGGAGCCATACAGACCATATATATAGCAGAGTCTTTTTCTCTACTAGTGGAAGTGGCCGGCTAAATGTAACCCGGTTGAGACTAGATTATTATTACACTATCAGTTTCCTTTGCCAGCCGCTTCTTGCTCTAGCCTCTATTTATCAGAATGATCTTTGCAATCTAGTTCACTTCACCCCTCACTCCAACCTACTGACCACTACTTAAACGGTTTATCCTGTCCGGAGGACAATATTGCGCTGAAGAGGGTGAGCAAAATATTAGTAAGTAATTATGTAATTAATTATGAGGGAAATTATTGCACACCGCCCGCGGGCAGAAGATGTCAACCACCGATCTTATTGATTACTACCGTCCTTGGCTTATTACATAAGGTCGGGCCTCCACCAGCGAGCAGCAAAGGCTGGCAGAGACCCTTGCGGCACTCGCTTGGTGATTTCAGGGGTCTGATCCATAGAAGGCCTGCGTTCAGCTTGACGCTAAACCCAGAGCGTCAAGGATGACGAGAAAATGTGTTCATCCCTGACGCTCTGGGTTTAGTGCCAAACTTGGGGCGCAGTAGACTCAGCTCAGGGCAACGCACCTGAGCTCAAAGAAGGATAGCATATTGGGTGTGGGACCTTTTAAACTAGAAGTAGCAAAGCTTGCCGCCACTCGGATAAAACAAGGCCTTTGTATGGATCGTCACCTTTAATAACACCCCAATCATAGAACGAGTGCTGTAAGAGTCTCTGCGGGCCGCTTGGGGGGGCCCGCGAGACTCGCACTTGTAAGAATGGATTACTACTGTAATCTACAAATACTGTTCAGCGCTGAATATTGTCTGGAGGACAGGTATTGGCACTCCGTCTCTCCGCTCCTAGCCTCCCACAGGGAAAATTAGGAGCGGAGAGGTGTGCTCATCGGCTCCATGAACTTCCCGAAGCGAAGCGTAGGGCCAAGTTCATGGAGCTGATGAGCACGCCGAACGGAGCGACGCAGGAATTTTAATTATTAATAATAGTCTATGTGCTATTCAAATGGATGGGTGCGTTTGTACTTCCCCCAATTGCTGAATTCGTTACAATGGCATTCTCAAAGGCTTCTCTTGTCATAATATCACTTGGCTTTCTGTCCAAGTGTACCATCTCCATATACATGAAGCTCATCTGGGTCACGTGGCTAGGTACCCCTGACCAGGGCCGTCACATCACCCCCCCCTCATATATGCCTGGACCCTCAGGCATGGAAAATTCCGTCCCATTCCTATCATATCCAATCCTCTGTAGCTCCATCCATAGTCCTAGCATAGTTCCAGTCATCGGCGTCGAATCAAACGGCATCGAATCATCGGCGTTGTCTCGGGGTGGTCAGAATTATGAAATAAAAAGAGTCGTATCGGCACCGAATTGGGTCGGATCATAAAGGCGTCATCAAGTTATCTTGTCAAGAGGTGTAATTCGAATCGTAGCGGTATCGGGCCACATCGGCATCGAGTCATAAAGTCATCGAATTCGCCTCATTGTTCACTCATTGAAACCAAGTCGTCCAGCTGAGCTCGTTCACCCTCCAGTAGCGGTTTAGTCTGGTAGTCTCGCGTAGAAATTGAACCCTCCTTCGATCAGCAGCCATCTTCGGTTCCCGGTTCAACCAAGAGGAGTCGTAGTTATAGCACGAGCTCAACGGAAAGCCTCCTACCCCCTCGATCGGCAGCCACGTCTAGCTCCTGATCCGTTAAGAGAAAATGGTTATAGCACGAACTCGATGGAGGCTGTCATCTAGCCCAACTCAGTCAGATCAGCACAGGGAGGAGTTCAGAGGGATCAGCCTGTTTGGTCGGCATTGAGGTCTCGTGCGAAAAAAAATCTCATCATCGGTCGTGTCCGATCCAGTAACCAAGTCCTTTTATCCGTTCTTCCGTATTCAATTTTTCGTTCCCATACCGGTTTTGCACCTTCCGTGCTCACGGGCTCTGGGGTTCGGGTTCAATTCGGGTTCAGGATCAATATCATAAGGATTAGGATTGGAATCAGTGTCAGGTCGAGGGTCGTTCCATTCGGTCGGTCGGGTGCCCTACTCTGCGGCTTTGGCTTCCAGCAGGCACGAAGGCTCCGCATAGCCGGTGCCCAAGAGAGTTGGACAAATGAGATAGTTTGGTGGCCTTTGGATTATGTGATGGCTCGGTCCCGAAGCAATACGATAGTATTGACTATGCTAGCTAAGGGGTAGTCGACACGAGAATCCAAAGGCAAGGAAAGGAAGAAAGGGAAAGTCAGGTCAGGGAACAACAGAAAGGATACATGTAGCCATCGTGGGTCACGTGGCTAGGTACCCCTGACCAGGGCCGTCACAAGCATGATGGGGCTGAGCTGACTGAGACATCGATTCTTTATTACCTAATTAACAACTACATTATTACCTCATTCTAATTTCTCAGGCATTGTGCCGGGGCTATGTAGGGAAAAAGGGAAAGGATTTGCTTCGCCCCCGCCACTAGTTGTCCATTGGTCTAAAAAGCTCAGCCCCTAAGCCCCCGCTAAAAAGGTTCTATCATATCATACTACCTATCATCGTCGAGAGGATTCTTACCCTCAGCCTAAAAAGTGCCTAACCCTGGATTTAACTGGCCAAGCTGTGTCCCATTAGTAAATTCGAGAAATTCCCTCATACCTATGTATGATAACTTAGTATATTAAAAAAGAATTTTTTATTGAGCTGTCACTGTCATGTTGAAGATTGAATCAGACGTCTTCTCCCACCGTGCTGCCCTCTCGACCCCAATCTTACCCAAGGCCCGAGTCGGTGGTCCTTCAAAGGTAGGTACGGTAGGGGAAGGGGCCCCGCCTCTCTCATATCGCCGCAGTTGAACTAAATTGTCTCGACCCTGGAACCAGTATAATAAGTTACTCCTAATCCCATCTCTTCCTGCACGGATTTCACATGTTCTCTACATATACACAAAACTATTGTATATAAATGTATGTTAATATGTTAAATATATGGAAGAAAAAGTGGAACAAAGGTCTGCCATAGCCGAGAGGCTTCATACGGACATTAAATAATATATATATTTATATGGATGGTAAGTTCTCACAGTCTCACTTCTCAATCCTGCTCTACCTGCGGAACCAAGCTCTCTCCCTTCTCTCCTCTGCTTTCCATCACTGTTGCTGTTGCCGGACAATATTTTTAGTCCCGGCAATACCTACCAACATAAATGCTAACGTGACTATGATACAGGCATGAGGGCACAAAGCCTGGCTGCCAAGTGGGCACTGAGTTTACCACTAGGCCATAGCCAAAGAGGCACACATCGATGATCATCAATCTTAGTGTAACTACTTTATAGCTTGTCCGGACTAGGGTCTTGACAACAGGCTTTCTTAGTGCTTCCTTTTCGGGGACTTTCGCTCAGCAGAAAAACGTCTTGAAAATCAGCTCGATGTACCTTTCACAAATCGCCATCAAAACCGGCACATCGTACATAAAACCAACGAAATATTGACGTGTGGAATCCGCGTTGAGCAAAAGGAAGAAATCGCTGCGAGAACCTCCCATCGACGTTGGCTCTTCACCGGACCGTCCATACGGCGCAATGCTGCCAATAGCCACTGGCAAGCATTCGGTGACTACTTGTAATATCCAGTAGAGGCCTACCAGACGGCTACCAGAAGGCTTTAAGGCCCACCAATCTGTTTTCGGGCATAAAGAGAGGAGGAAAAAGAATGAAAAGTAGTATTTACGCTTTAAAGAGGGGGAAATAGCTGGTTAGCATAGCCCTAAAGAAGGGAGAAGAGGAACAGCTACAGTGATAGCTTAAAGGCAGGGAACTATTTAAAAAAAGGCAGGCTGAGGAAGAGAATTAGTCTAGCTAAGATGCTCTTCGCATATAACAAAGACAACAGACTCATTGAGAGAAAGCCGAGTTTGAAGCTAATCATAAGCGGCTAAGAAAGAAGAGATGACTATATCAAAGCAGGCCATCAAATGACTATAATTCAAGGCCAAAACACCCGACAAGAAGCAAACGAACAAGGCCAGTCATCAGTTTTACTTTAATATAGGGGAGAGCTCTAATAGTAAGGGTGTGTGCATGCCGGTACGTACAATGGCATATCTCACTCCGGAGGCAAGATCAAGCGACAGCAACGTTTTAATGATTATAGATTATAATTCAATTGATATAATAGCCTATATAAAAAAATATATTTAAATTTCAGCTTAATTGGTTTTGTGGTTGTTGGGCTATTCTATCTCAAAGTTAGTAGGTTCTTGAATGTGTGCAAGTTGCGGAAGTGTGCGCCTGACTTCTACTCGTTCACGTAAGATCGGCCATATCTCATCCAATATACGAAATATATGAATAAGAGTATTATTATCAAAATCGGCTCACTTTGCTCTTTCTAACAAGCTTACATTTGCCATGTTCAGATCAAATTTCGTGGATAATGTGACATATTCTCGGATTTGCAGAGGTTTGGAATATATTTTCCATGCGAATATATGTCAATCTCCTAAATCAAACACAAAACTATCATTATCCCCACAGATTTGGGTATATCTATCATAACTATAACCAGGTTTGTTTTAAAGCCCTGCGCAAGCTGGTGCTTATTACGGTCTTATTTTTCAACTATACGTAGTATTCATCGAGTTTTACCGTATGGAAGAACTAAGTATATATATCGCTTTCTGTAACTAAAGTATCAACGATTCAACAATAGTTATATAATTCATACGCAACACATGACAGAGACAGTCTATGTATCTTCAACTTGAGCATATAATATACTACTGTACAAACGGCTTTCCATGGTATTACATTGGTTTCCTATTCTTTGCCCTGGCATTGTTTTTTTCGCTGTTAATAATCCATGATACAGTCAAACTTCTTATGAAAGCTATGTAGTGCTGTAATGCCATCCATTTTCTCATGTGAGCAAGCACACAGCATGATAAAGGGCAACAAACCGTAGATTCGGTTATTTGATTGGAAGGATACACGCAACACGCCCTCTTGTTGACCAGACACCGTCGCATAACGTGCCCAAATCAAATCCAATAAAGATAATAACAGCAATACCTAGTAATTAAGCTACAAGACATATTTATTCGAATTTTTGTATTGATCCGACTTGATATGATGGCGTGGTACGGTGCGGCCAACCGAAACAACTGGCGATGCCCTAATGTTAATAGTTAGTTATTGTTGGTCAGTCTTTTTTTGTAGGGGGGTGGAGTTCTGCTATTTTTACTCATTTTATTTCCTGTGTTTTCCAGGCATTTAATCTTGGTACCTTAAATGAATCACGAGCGTATCTGCCATTCCAGAAGGGACCATTACGAAGAACGAGCGTTACCACCATCTAAAATCATATTTCTTGAGACCGTAGGGTCTAAACTGCTATCATATGATAGCCGTGGTCGAATCCGAAAAGATTTTACAGTAAGGCCTAACTAATTATGGATTGGCGTCACGTCCCCGTCAAGTTGAGTCTAACTTGCTATATAAGAGGCTTTTGCGAGCCATTATTAGTTAAATAACAATCTAGTCTTAACTGTGTAAGATTGTTGGTTAAATATGTATTCTCATGTCCACAACGTCCACAAATAAAAAATAAAATCTAATAAAGATAAAAATTACAGTATTTAGTAATTAAGCTATATAGTAAGCTATAACTACTTATTCAAATCTTTATAGTTATCGGGCTTGCAATATTGTGATATAATGCGTATTCATCGCTTCATGCAGGAAGCCAGTAGTGATTTTTACCACTGATGGAACGGAGTCACTAGACATGCCCAATGCCCATGCCATGGTGGTCCGACCTGCTTGCTTCGATGATCAATTCCTAGCATCTTGTCCAACTCTTCCCTTGCCCCCTTGGTCCTCGCCTTCTTCATGGATTTCTCCACCCTCCTTACTTCCCGCTCATCGGCCGACTCTTTCTTGATCCCCAAGCGCTTCCGTATATGCTTGGGAAGCTGGCCTTTTGCGTGTCTGTTGGACAGCTGTGGAAGCACCTTTATCGGCCGGCATTGAGACAGGGTCCTTCTGGCACTCTTGTAACTGGCTTTGAGGCGAGCTCATGATCGTCAGGGGTTGGTGTGGTCGGACTGGTGGAAAAAGTAAGTGTCGGATCCACCAGAGGGTCTGGACTAGAGGCGGAAGAGGTGGCGTAGTAGGGGCAGGAGGCGTGACTGGCACTGCCGCATCCCTAACGCTATTAACAAATAACAATCAGCAAACCTCAAGCTCGCGGCTAGCATTTTAACTAACTATTATTTAGAGCCTGAAGAAAAACGTACCGTTGGAAACTAATGTGCGCCTCTTTTCCTCCCTTCTTTTATACGAGGCCTCTGATTCACCCCTTCGCAAGCACCCATTCCGACAGCCTATTCTTTTTCCCTGGTCCCTGATGCAATTGAGGAAGCCTACAATAATAAAGATCCTCTCCGTTTGTCCTCCAGCGGAAAAAAAGATAAAAAATAAAAATAAAAATCTTATCTACCTCTGAATCTAGAGATCTATCGCGAAGAGAGCTTCGGAGTCCAACTTGGGGTGCCTCCGCCCAACAGGAGCGAAAGCGCACCAAGGATTCAAAGGGCGGGATATAATTGTGGGGGGGGGGCGCGGGGTATCATTGGTCCCTAGGATCCCAGGACCTCCACTCAGAGCCCTTTCAAAGCCATACTAATTGTAGTACTAGTTCCGCCCCTTTTCTTTTTTTTGTTTACATTCTCCCTCAAAGGGACCTTCCTCATGTGCTTTCTCGCCCTTCGCCCTTCCTCGTGTTCCTTCTCTCTCTCTTCTTCACATTTTATTCTCTTCGCACACCCATAACCTCCATGATCCATCCTGTTCAATATTAACATACATTTTTTCATATTAACATACATTTTCATATACAATCTCCTTACATATAATCCCTCTACAGATGTTTTAACTAAACCACTGTCGTCACTCCTCTACTACTTCACTATGGTAGGTTTTACATGAAACCACAAGCTTTTTTTTAACTGTTTTGCATTCTTCCCTCCTGCTCTTCGTTCTCTTCCTGCTCCTCACATTCTTCCTGCACATAACCAGAACCATAGGGGCTCACTTCCAGTGCATTATTTCGCATGGCTAATCATATAGATGACAGGTTTTCTTGTACACACTCAGGATACCTACATGTACCATAACCTGAGGAAGCTTGAATGAGAAAGTGGCATTGAGCTATCAAGAATACTAAGCATGGGGAGAGAAGAGGAAAGGAAAATGAGGTGGGCTCCCTGACCCGTGCTTCACGGAGAGGTGGACCTTGGAAGGCATATCCATCTGCTTGTAGCGTTTTTTGAGGCTGGATATTGGGAAAATGGAGAACTGCAAAGGCAAATCGTGGATATACCTCAAAACCGGGGACCAACATTTGCTAGAGAAGATGAAGTCTCCTATTGCATCCAATGCATAGTAGGTTCTTACTCCTGATCCCACCTGCATAAATGCTCACTCCTATAGGCTTTCTTACTACTCTACTCCTATGGCTATAGTATGCCACCACGTCACCGGTCTATCCCCTTATATTACCCGGATCCTCTCTGACGAACACGTTTACACAACTACGAAAACTGGCTTTCCTGCACACTCTTGCCACTGCCTTCGCAGCTACAACAGTAGGTTCTTACTCCTGATACCTATCTGCATAAATGCTAACGCGACTACAGGCTGGCTTACTTCTCCGCTTCCTTGCTCCCTGCAGCAGGGTTCAAAGCTACTGCAATAGCTCTACGGCGAGTTATCATCGTATGCAGGTAGGCGATGACAATCTCGATAAATCCAGCACTGATGCTAACATGATCATAGATCGAGCCTCATCGCCCTCATCGCCCTCTTCCATTTCTCCCCCTTGGCATCGGAATTTGCGCAACACCCCATTTCCTCCCCGCATGTTGTTGCCCAGTCATGGCCAAATGAGATGGATACCCCCGGGTAGGGATAGAAGGGGCCGTGGATGTGGATAATATGTATAATAATAATAATTAATAATAATTAACATACAATTTGTCAGGACTATTCCCATCCTGTAGGGTTGAGCCCTGGGTTAGTGCCCTCGGTTACTACCACATATAGATCAACATTAGAATAAAATGGACTATAATAACATTCATATTATGGATACCGAACTAAAGTACAGCAAATGGCGCTAATAAAGACCTAATGAAGGATGCTAATGCAGAACGCTCGTTCATGAAGAACGCTAATAATTATCCCGAGGTACCCTCGTACTTGGTAAGATTGTCCCTGCACCATCCATTCTCTCTCCTCCAAAAAAAAAAAAAAAACCTTCTCACTCAACTATGCTCTATTTGATGGGGTCATTCGCCTTTGGGTGTAGGAGCCACTTGACTGGTTAGTATAAAGGGATGGGCCAATATTTGAATCATGTTGGAGAAACTTGCAGGGTGGCGTAAAATTCTCTGCGGGCATCCATGGATATTCCCCAATCTAGTACACCGGTATCTTTTGGTTGGTCCGATCCCGGACTCCACCCCCCCACGCTAACATGGAATTGAGGCACCGTTTAATAATTGAAAACATTAGCATCCTGGCACTGTACACAACCCCGAAATTTTTTTTTTTTCTAATTATTATTAGTCCAACCGTCTGAGTCGCTAACTCTTTTTCCTAGATGCGATCAAATAAATTTACAATAAAGATGCTTCTCTTTCCATCCATTTTATTTACCATTGTGCGTGGCCTGTAATGCTTTATAGAGTAGAGTGATTCATGGCATTTTCCGAAGCTGAGGCCAGAATCGTTAGCGGTGACACTAACATTAGGTGGACATTAGTATGGCGCTACGGGAAGCCTAACCAATGGATTTTGTTGAGGTACTGAGCCTCTGCCTTGCCACTCACCTTCTCACACTTTATAGGACAAGCGATCTAATTGTGGCAGTACTTGGA
>NPHW01002665.1:2920-21419 GCA_002240705.1 Elaphomyces granulatus
AAACGGGGTGAGTCGGCCCGCGACTCGCCCCCCCCGCCTTGCCCCTTTCGGTTCCGGCCCGCCTCAAAAGAAAGGTGCCTGAGATAAATCCATGGATACATTCATATCCACCTAGAATTTCAAATGCACTACTACATCATGCTATCATAATAATAAATAATAAATTGAATCTTACTGTTTACACATCTCCGCAGAAGTCCGCACCGATTCTCCGGTTGTAACATTGCATAAGCGCTAGCGCTGACTCACCTTGTGTGGCATGATTTTTTTTATGGACACTGGACAGTTAGTGGGAGTGGCAACCTTGATGTCTATATTCCTACCTAGGTAGTAAACCAAATAAATACTATTATGTGTGTGTCACTAAAATAATCCAAATTTATTTAATAAGCATTCTCCACTATACGTGAAGGTTTTGCATGTAGCTGTGGTGATTCCGTGACCCGTCTTGACTCTTCATGGATCCTTGAGTAAGGGGACCGTTAAGTAAAAATGAATAATTTCCCTGTTATGCTTAAAAAGGCTACGAACTTGGAGTCTTGGGATGACATGAAGATCCGAATCTCATATTGTCAATATACATAGTATCTAAGGTATATGTTAATTACATGATTAGAAGCCTTTTTTTCTAATATCCGCAAACATCCTCTTTTCCGAGCTAGGTAAGCCGCACCGGCTTCATTAGGGTCATGTCACATTAATACGTTCTGTCGTGATGTTCTGTAGATTCGCTATTACATTGGAATGATGCCTTGTTTTTGTCGTTCAGACTATTTTTTGGTAGTTCCCCGCATGGGCAATGAGAAGTGATTAAGAATACCGATTAGAAATTGAGACCGACTACCCCCAGGTGGAGCAGACCATTTAGTCCAGCCGGAAAGTTTTGCTCGGTTGAAGGCTACCTCCACATCGCTATGTGGACCTAACGGAGCCAGTGTTAATATGGCGGGAGGTCCAAGTGAGAGAATATAATATGTCCACTCCCCTGTAGGAAGTTAGCGGATCTGTCCAGGAATTGGAAGGATAAAAGGGAAAGGAAGAAAAGAGAGGGGTCGAGGGATTCGGTGGAGAGATCATACTAAGTAAGTGTTCTTCAGATTCCCTGTCCTTGGATGCAAGGTTTATTTCATCAAATATTCCGTACCGGCGCGCTCGTGCGGTGTCCTTGTGAAGGAAATGGACGAGAAACTCGAGGCATCTCCATATCTCTATCATGTCATCAAGCATATCGAGAGCGAGACCTCCACTGTTTCCTTTGCCAAAACCATCCGGCGGATCAAAAAGGACGCTGTTAAAATCGTATAGGTTGAGGAATGCGGCGCTTGTTTGTCCTTGTTGACGGGCAAGCGTTCCGCCACGGATCCAGTCTTCTTGTCCCACGATATCATATTCTCTGTCCTTCCCGGACCCAAATAACTGACAGAAGGCCCAAACTCGAAAGATGGCTTCGTCAAATCTTCCCACGCCCACCTTGGTCTTCCCAGATAGTATGCGGACTGATTCTGGACGTAGGAGACTTTTGCAGTATGTTAGGAAAAGATTTTTGATTTTGGCTACCGTATGCATGTTGCGACTGTAATGTCGGAGGTACAGTTTGGGTGCATCTGCATTTTCCGCCGGTGAAATGTTGCCATCCCAGTGGATACTTATGTGACAGAGTTCCCAGGCCGCAGGGGACATTTTCCATAGAACGCTTTGAACAAGTTCCAATTCGTGGCGTTTGAACACTGTATACACTGATTGATTCACCACAGCCATAGCAAGCAAATTTTGCAGAGAGTCTAGCTGCTGTAGAATTCGGAGTACAATTGTGTCAGTGACGTTTGTAGGAACCTCCTGCCGTGCGGATTTAGAAACAAATGAGTTCCGGGAGAAACGTCCTGGCGGGCTTGCATCCAGTTCATAGATCCCATGAGCGAACAGTGTGCTAAATGATCGGGGTGGTGGGCACGCCGTCGACATATCCGGGCTAGTTAAAATATCTATAATTTCCTGTGTGCCAGGTCTCCCGGCTACTCGAACCTTAAATTCACTCTGCTCTAAGGTCTTAGAAACATTATCCCGAAGCAGCTGCAATAGCCGTTGAAGAGCTTCTTCATCTTGGGTCTCTCCCAATGACGGCAGGGAGAGCTGCACCGGGCCACCAACAAGCGCCGAGAGAATCTGCTCTATCTTTTTGGCAGCATCCAGTTTCTCGCTAGCTACCCTTTGGCAATCACTTGCAGACTTGGACTTATGATGAATGTATGTTCGTGATGACGATGTTGCTGGAAGGTGGTCTGGGATATCAGTGGGTATTCCATCGCTAGACGAAGTTGTCAATGAAGCAAATGGGATGGGTGATGTAATGGAAGATGTCGAGATTTTCTTCCTTGGGGGTCTTTTTTCTGGTAACATCTTTTGAAGGACGCTGGGGATAGGGAGCATCTTTCGTAATCCAGTCTTCATCGTTTGCGTACAATGCTCGTGCGTCCTCGTAATTCTACTCCATGGCGATCCCGGACACGAAGAGTCTATTCTTTCCCGTGTTTCGTTAAGAGCCTTGGCTGGTTTACCTTCCGCTTTATAGAGCGGACATGGTTGCAACTTAAAGCCTTCTTGAGAGCTCTTGGTGGACGGGGTCCTGTGTTCCTCCTGATTGCATCTGGATATAACTGCTTGATCATACTCTGTCGTCTGAGTTGTCAAACCCCGGCAAACAGCTTTTTGGAGAGCTGTGTCTAGGGCCAAAAGATCCTCCGATTGTGGTACACTCGGTAGGATTCGATGAAGATGGCGCTTGGGTGGAGCTGCTGGCATTGAGAGATCAGATGACAATCTGGCGTGCTGGCCTTGCTGGCCTTGCTGGCCTGAACCCCTTCTTGGACGCTGGCTTCGGGGTGAATTTAGAGGAACTGGTTTGTATCTCAATGGGATTCTTTTCTTTTCCGATGAAGAGATCAATAACGGGGAATCCAGATCGTAGTGGTCAGAATCGGCAGCTAAACACTGAAAATCGAGGGATGTCTCAAATCTATCATGCCTAGTTGTATCCTGTCTCACATCTTCGGATGATCCCATATAAATACGCAATCCGTCCAAAATTGGAGTGTAGTGGTAGGGACTATCCATGTCCGGTATGGATATATCGGATACTGTGCCAGATGAATAGAAGCCAAGCTCCGCTCCCTCCCCAAGCGAAGAAATGTTAATAGGAAGTTCATCATTTTCAACAGCTTGTCTCGTTTCGTCTTGATCTCGTTAGCGGGGGTAACCGTTAATATGGAGTTCTTCCTAGTGAATCTTTTCACATACCAAAGGGCGGGGAAGGAACATAATAAGGCCGCTCATGCTTCGTGTTGTGGAGATTGTTGCGGTGAGGTTTGTGAGGCTGGGGCGCGTCGGCCGACGTGTAATTGGATAGATCGGCTTGTATGGAATGATGCTTTCTTTCCGCCAAATCTTCCTCCGACCAGCCCATTGTTAGCAATGGTTCCATGCCATTTTCTACTGCTGCTGCAGGCGAAGTCTCTGGGGAGGCCAAATACAGTCGCGGCATGGCGACATCTGATAGAGTTCTAACAATCTGCACTTTTTGCAATGGATTGGCGGAGCTGATTTGCTGCAGTTCATTGCGCTGCGACCGCTTCGTACTCACCCCTTCCTTACGGGTCAAAGTAGATATTAGACTGAAGCCATTCTTTACTTCAAAGTTCTTTCTGGACATTGTAAAACCTGTAGGGCAGACTCCGGCAGCTATTAGAAAGGTGTTAGAAGGTTCGTCTATTAATCCCACGATTCCTGGAAGGGGGCGGCCCTCGACTGACAACTCCAAGTATGCCCAAGCCTCCCAACTTTAAGTGAATTCACGATCCTCAGCGAATTTTGAACAGAGAAAGGGTTTGGTACACACCTTTTATTAATGTACGTGCTTGCCAAACTTGCGGGCAGTGGTTTGCATTTGCAAGACGGAGAAGGTCTAAAGCCCTGGGGTTCAAACTGGTTTATTAGCCAACATGCAACAGTATGACATATTATGGGTAGTAAGTTGAATCCGTGTCAGCGGCCACAAGGGTTTTATTCATCATCCCAGCTTGTCAGAACTCTGCTCAAAATACCCCTACGCTTTTCCAGATTAGTAGCCAAGGGGCCAACAGAGCATCCATCCCTGTTCCAGATAGGACGCATTAGTATGTCCCCATTCGTTCCACGTTCGGCGAGCCATGGCCAACGACAACCCGTTAACAACTGAGGGCTGTACATTTCCCTCGTCAAATATCCAAGATTTTAGAAGAGTGCAACAAGGTACTAATATTGATAACAATGTCACCTGCTTTGAAGTCAAGAGTTTTACATCCGGTTCTGACATATCGTGTGTCATGATTTTCGACGGGGTTAAAAATAGACGACAGTCAAGTGGGGCCAAGCAATTCGTGTTCGTTCCATAAGTTAGGGTTAGGTAGGAGGTATGTATGTATGTACATATCATACATCTGATGATACTAGCTACATAGCCTTACGGACTGTTACATAGGTAGTTAGGATAATAAAGTACATGTATTATATGTAGGATAGCACAGGCGACGAAGCCATTCCACAATAATAATTAAAGTACGCGACCGGGTGATCATCGCAAAAAAATCAATGTATGTACAATGTACATAGTACTGACAGTACAGAGTACATAGAAGATTGCTGACCTGCATTCCAAGGTTCCAAGGTTCTTACATAGGACCTTAGGTACCTAAACTGTTGAATCTGGATGTTCTTCCAGTCACATGGTCATTACCTGAAACATAGCTTCACATGTAAGTCAGCCAATGATTTTGCTTCATACAGAGCTATAAGCCTATAACCATAACTACAGCCAGAGCTTCTGGACCCTAACTATCCATGGACGGGTCTGCGGTACATCATGCAAGGCATATGTTAGGGTCCCCCATGCTGAGACGGAGGATAAACTCCCCTGGGATACCTGTTATATTTAGGTCTACCAATCAGGCACCTGGCTTCTTATCCCTAGTTTGGCAAGCATCTATTGGGTTAGCTAATTAACTAATTATCGCCCACCAATCATTTAGCTAGGAATCTACTTTACTACATGTGCTCTTTTTTTATTTCTCCGTACATGCATATGAATATAATTACCTCCGATTGGCCCAAAGCCCTATTCTTAGAGAGAATATATTTGTCCCGATTCCCAAAGGCCTCGCGAGTCGCCACCTATGTAACTTGACTATATCTTAGTTCTTCCCTTTTAGCCAAGTTCCAACACACCTACTACTAGTGTCCAACATGTACATAAAAGCTCCATGGCAATAGGGCGGTCGGTTCAGGGCGAGACCTTCGCCCTGGACTGAACTAATTTATGAGAGACTCTGAACCGAACTGAGGTATTACATAAGCGGACGTTCAAGGTAATGAAGTCTGGTTTTGGCATCGAAATCAGGACAAACATTGACAATGGTGGGCCATTGATGGCAAGTAGGGAAATGCCGACTGATCACCGGGCTTCTCAAGTGCGGAGACAATGTTGTCGGGCCTTCGGTAAGCCCAACAATCAGGAAAAATTGAAAAATGCTAAGCCTTCACATCATTATTATTCAAACTGTATTAGACCTGAACTGACCTGATTTGTTAGCAGTTCAGGTTTTAAATTCCCATCCCTGCTTTAAGCTTGACTGTACACAGGGTTTCAATAAAAATGGGAGACACTTGTCGGTTACCTAGTAACGTTTTAAGTCTCCCGTGTGAATCTGGCACCGAATTAAAATTGCTTTGGGGGGGGGGTTTCTTTTCTTTTTCACGTGTGTTGGTACGTGTGGATTCGTTCAAATAAGTTATCTCTTAACCATGCGTTTGGGTCTGGACGACTTTACGGTTTATCTGTCTCACTGGCAATTGAAATCATGATATCGTCGAGAATTGTGAGTAGGATATATATGTCTAACTTGTTATGAGGCCCTACTAGCTCAGGAGTCAGCACCTATAATTATGAAGTAAGCCCTGGGATTCTGCATCGGTAAAAGAGGCCCGGATTTTGGACCGGAAGAAACTTGGGATTGAGGTTTGTTTCAATCTTTAGCCACTTCCGGGCCTTGCATTAGAAATAGTATCATAGAGGCGCCTATCTATTGTGATGTAAAGTCGTGCGGTTGGCGTTGCGCGCTGGCTCGCGTCCGTCCGGCTCGTCGTCTCGCACCTCTTCATCTGTGTCTCCATATCTATCGTCTAGCCTGTGCTCCTCATGTATTTCCTGTTGTTCTGCCGCGTATGTATGTGACGTGCCACCCGCGCCGCGCGTCTCGGTTTCTGCGAACAGCTTTCTTTCCTTGGAGGCCCTTTTAGCGCTCTTCGTGCCCATGTGGGAAGGGGTGATTTAATAGGGAGGTGGGCAAGGGCTCACAGTAACAGTGTACTAAGCCTGACGGCTTATTATAGCATCATGGTCTTTTGCTTGTAGCGCAGCGGTTTGGTTACCTGAATGCTCCTAGGAAGTTAGGCCGTGACATGTAGTATTGCATGCGCAGTGAAGCTTGAACCAAGCACCTTTGCAATTGTCCGCTACTAGCCTCCTGGTCGATATATTATTCATGTGTCACGTCCCACAGGGAGCCAGCATTATACTGTTCAAGAAGCCCATAATGTACTAGGCTACTAGGTAAACTTCAACTTCATTGCCATCATGATCCGGCAACACCGATGGAAGTATGGATCTGGTATAAACTCCATCATATGCATGTCATGAATACGGGGAAAGCTACCAGCTACCATCTGGCATCATGGCATCATCCATGATCCATAGTCATACCTATGCATATGTATGATACATCACCGAGTCGACGTCTGAGCATTATGTGGTACTGAGATAAGTTTTGATCGGCTTCTCCGAGCTCGTCCAGCTGGTATGTTGCTCATTTCAGACCTCAGGCGAGTATTTTAGTGGGGCGCGCTAAGATAACTACACTAGCGCCGGACTGGCGTCTATCATACATACCTACCTACATATATGTACATATGTATATCGGCGCGGTCGACGGCTAATGATTCGATTCCCGACCCGATAGCATCGGTACCTCGTATCTTAAGACAAGCATCAGCTGAAGCTTTAGCATTCAACATTGTGCACTCCAACAGAGCCCTATCAGCCTTCGCGTTGTCGGTAGAAGGCCGCATTAAGCTGCTCGGCAGTCTCTATCTGTTAAACCTTTCTCTTGGTATACTGATATCCAATACTACCTTCAACCCAGATTGCAATGGAATTCCTAAGGCCAGCCCCATACCTCAGCCCACTTACTAATGAATATATCGTAAGTACCTGGAGGCTGGTGGTCTCAGAGGGCCGTCAGTAGATTTTCAAATAGCGAATTTTACATCCACTAGACTTCTAGGCGCGAGTCGAACGCACGAGGAGAGTTATCTCCTTTTAATTTTTATTACCTTTCTATAGATATTTGCAATTTTCTGACTCGTCCCAGAATGGGGTGGTGATCCAAACGCATCTATCTCTGAGACTGTTGTTATGGGTAATGATAGTGGAAGTGATATCCAGACAATTTTCGACACGGATCTAGCTCCTTTGAACTACGGCCCAAATTCATACTATTGTGGCCATCTTCCTCCAATTCAGATTCCAACAGTCGATCTTCAGTTCAACCAACAAATAATGGACGGGAGTTGACAATTTGGTTCCTCGAAATTGCTGCGAATGTCCCTAATACAGGAGGGATTAATCGGCTTTCCAGAATTATAATGCATAACTATCTCTATTTTGCGACGACACCTGGAAATACAAGGCTTTACATCGCGGTGGAAAAAAAAAGGAATTGTGAGACTGCTCCCAGTGGTATAGGTGGAAAAGTTTTGCCAAAATAGAGAAGAAGGAAGACAGACGCAGGCCACGCAGCAGGCCAAATTTCAAAGCATTGAGTAGGAAATAGAACATGAACAGACACAGTTTAGCTACAAATAAAGATACAGGAAGACATGACGTAACAGCCCAAAATTCGGGGTTGTAGGATAGATAGGACACCAGAAGATAGAGGGGAAATGATAGAAAACACAAGAACTAGTTTGATTGGAAAGTCTCTGACTCCCTGAATCGAAGCGGGGAGAGGTTGTACCAATTTGCTACGTTAACCATAGAGTGTTGAGAAGTTTTCTGGAGATTCAACGCGCAATTCACACCGTTCAGAAAACCTGGTACTTTTCCTACTTCTAGATAGAACCCCGAAAAACAAACAATATCGTTGTGCCCGACGTGCCATTACATTTCTTAATCACCTTCTTCACTGCTTGCCTGAACATAGCCGGGGTATCAAAGGTCTTTCTATACGGAGGAGGTATCATCGATATAACCTCTTCAAATTATTATTGTGGTGGGATGGCATCTAGTTCGAGATCGTGGGTTTTGAGCCTGAACATAGCTGAGCAAAGAACAGAACTCGGCAGACGGCTGCTTAGGGCTAGGCAGAGTTAGTAGCCCAGGGGAAATTATACGAGAGAAAAGTGATCAGAAAAAGTGTAATTTAAATAAATGCGTCGTGTGACGTTCACATTAATATAAACTGTAACCTTGCCGGCATCCAATTAAGGTCTTCACTGCAGCCTGCTCCACTGAAGACTTTGGCTTTTCCGATATCGAGAGACAGACTCGACGACTCAACTAAGTGGAAATCAGCCCAATAACATATTGACGATACTCTCCGAATACCTGACTTCAATGACATTATCCTGTGCCTCGCGTGACACATTGAAAAGCGCTATTTCCTTCCTTTCCTCGACCATTACATATTTCCAAAATCTCATAAATCCCATCGGCTGCAGATGTGTCCGGGCAGCGCATCGATTTTAGTCAAAATGTGCTGAGAAGCCATGTCATGTAACAGGGCTCGGCTAATGAAGAAATAATTCTTATTGGCAGCCGAATATACCAAGGCGAGGAAAGAAGAAAGAAAAGGAAAAACAAGACGCGTTTGAGGTTTTGTTTACTATATAGCTTGGGTAGGACCTGAGAACAAAAGTTAAATTACCACCCTCTTCCGCAATGGGCCTGCCCTCAGGCGAGCTCCTATTATTGTCATCAAAACTCTCCGTCTCAGGGCCGTAAAATTATTCTACAAACCGCGCTCTTCCAGGAAAGATGTATTCAGGAACGGTGGGAAGCGAATTTTCTTCGTCATCCTCAACGCCGGCCGGAACAGCTCCTGCATCACGCTTGCCCAAGAGCTGCTCGGTCTGTCTGTCGATTTCTAGCATGGGTGCAGTATGGAAATAATCCTTTCTGGCAGTCTGCTTGGCACTATCTCGCAGAGTCTTCCTTAGCTTGGCGAGACCCTTCTTGACTTCTTTATGCCTCTGGTAGAGATCAGGACCGCATTTCTCCCTTTAGCTTCCTTCCCTCTCGTCTGAGCTCCAGGATCTCAGCGTGTCGGCGGATTGTTTGGAGTTGTTCGTTGCTGAGGTCGGAAGGGGCCAAAAGATCTCGGTTTTTCATGAAGGAGGCCCTCTTGGGATGGCGGAAGGAGAACGACATTTTGAAGACGAACTCTTTTTGCTAGTGTTTCTCGTAAATCTCAGTACCAGATTGACCAAGCACTCTATTCCGGTCTTGATCGGACATTAGACCAAGTTTGAGAACACGTCCAGCGACATCTTATTTGGAGAAGCTTCAGAACAAATCCGGCCTAAAAAAGGAAATACTTACGATTAGCAGTCCAACGCTGGAAGTTGTAGTGGCTGAGAATATCCTCAAATTCTGCATCCTCCCTGGGCCCCAGATCATTGAGGGTCTGTCGGCTCGAATCGTAAGTCATTGGTAACGTCGAATGAACTTGGTGGCCATAAGGTGTCCGCTCAAGGCGCCGAAGTATGATAGAGGGGTTCTCGACGAAAAGGGGGGCTCTGAATAGTACAAATTACAGGTCAAATCAGGCTGATCTGAGCTGATCTATGTTAAGCCTAATATTTATCGATTTTAACTGTTCTGAGTAGAACTGTTTGGACTAGTTTTGAAGTTCAAAACCCCCTGTCGCCCTCCCTTGTACCCACGAGGTCAGGTTTATGTGAAGCCTGCCAATTTAATATCATTGATATTTGTATACCTCAGTGATATACGACGCTTAGTGAGATTCGTACCTGATAAAAACACTCTCTTACATTCGGATAGAATAGTATCTTTAGTATGTAATTTTTTCATCACTTATAAATAGTATTCACTCTAATGTTACCGCGAGGTCTATTGGTGAATTGAGATATGTACCTATTTTTCGTACATACGAATAGATGGCGTATCATTCGTACACTCGACTTTTTCCCCAACCAAAATTATCCCATTTTAGTCGTAAATTACTCGTGAGCCAGTCAAGTATCATGTGATCCCTTGCTTAGGGCTATGAAGTATCATATGATTGAATCTGAAAGCCAAAATTGAAAAGGCATATAAATGTCTCTCGGGCTCAGTACTAATAAGCAAATGCTGATTAAATAGACCGTAAGGCCCAAGGGTCAAGCAGATTAATACTATGTAGTACTGATTAATTACATAATTAATTATAAATATCTCTGTCAGACAGGGTGTTAAATAAACTAAATAGGGGTCCTATACTTATTCCATTTATTTTTCTTCGATACCTTTCGCACGGACCACTTCAGAGGTATTTTGTATCATACCAGCCAGAAGCGGCCAGGATCACCAGGTGGTCCGTGCGAAAGGTTTCGATACTCCTATTGTACTCGTTGTAAAAATTCACGGTAATCAATGAGGATACAGCAAAGGGCAAAGGTGGAAACCGCCAAGACGGGGAAACCGCCGGTCCCCGGACCAATAGGTACAAAATTTTTAGCTCGGCGAAAATTTGAATTGGACCGGCGGTTGGCCTCGGCCCCTCTTTAACTATTTCCCCGATTGGAAATTACCTTATTGCGTATTATCTAATGTGATGTTAAATTTAAACTTTGAACCCCAGGATTTTCTCTATCTTTGTTCTATGTTCTAACCAATCGCGGCGAACCAGTTCGCCCGGGAACTGTGGCAATCAGCAATCTCAGGGAGGGTAAAAGTGAAGGGCAACCGGCGACCGGCGACTGATCACATACGAGTAATCGGATACTCGTCGACGACGTGTAGTACAGCCCTAGACCCCTAATGGGTTGTATTTACATTCATCCAGGACAGGCGCTTGTATTAGCACCACGCCCACATGCATTTCATTTTTTTAGTAGTTCTAGGGGCCATGCAGAGTATCCTCACGAGAGTGCAAGCTTTTCTACATTTTAATACTATCATAGTACTCTCTTCCATCCATTTTTTCTTGTCTTCAAAGACTCAAACTCTCAGGGAAAAGGCATACTGCTGAGGCCAAGGGGAGTCACGGGCAGCGGCTATTTTCAGATAGACTATATATAGTAAAAGCGTAGAAGTCCTCTTATTAGGCTGAGTAGATATTTAAAACAGTATATGTAAGACAGCCAGAGAAAATTGTACCATGTAAACCCTATAAGTTCTGCACACGCCCGAAACGTCTCATTGTCGTTCAAACTGCATCGAAATCAGCAATGTCAGCCAGAAAAAGCATCTTACGCTATAAAAACTGTGGGGACAAGATCTCCAAGGTGTTCAGCGTGTTACGGTCCCCAAGTAAGCCCCTCCCAGCCAGGAGGACGACACTTTTAGCCAGCGGTGCGACAGTTGAAGAGCCCACAGTGGAAGAGATGCATGAGTGCACACTGTACACATCACATATTATCGTTAGAAAAACCTCATCAAAATAGCAAAGATTTGAAGAAAAGGGTCTTACGTCGTCTGTCTAAAGGCATCCCCGTGAACCGCTCGAGGTCAATCGGAGCTTCAAACATATCGTCAGTAAAACTGCATTGAAACAGCCAACCATTGGAAAAGGAGTCTTACAATCATAAAAGCTGTGTTTGTGTAAAAACATGACCCAGTTCCCTATCTCGAGACGTAGCCGAGTTCGTTCCCGTGAAGCGCTCGATGCTTCAAACATTATCCCGCCCAAAGCCGTAGCTCGTGATGTCGCTACCTACATAGGAGAGACCCATGCAATGCTCCCTCTGATTCAGGTTCAAAGCGACCTTCGAAAGCGTCAAACCTTGACTCTTAGCTCCATCCAATACACATGAATCGTCGGCCTCATCCTCAGTGGCTGTCAGAACTCCGAGTCCCATGGGCAGGATCCACGAATCCCAGGGCCTAAAACGCTGGACGATACCAACTCGGCCAAAAGACCACAATAGTCGATTGCGTTAGCAATCGACCTCCCATGCGACCTATATAGTGCCTACTTTCTGCAGGATCGTGACAGTGGTTCTGGCAGCATTCAGGCCCCAGTGGTGGGCAGAGATCTTCTTCACAGGCTGATTTGTGGCCATCAGCCTTTCAGATTTCTGCGTTGGCCTCCCTTATCTTCAGGAGAGAGCACGGATACTGGATAAAAGTTCGGCGTTGGACTAAACTTAAAACCGGCTCGGGTTACCTAATGTACCAAGAAAAGTCAGCTGACCCGTTAAGCTAACCTTTCAATCCACTAGCGTCAAAATCGAAAAAAAATTTTCGTCCCCACACGCCACTCAAAAGTAGTTTAGCTTTCTTGCTCTACCTCAGCATACTCCTAGACTAATGACAATCATAGCTAGAGTTTTCTCACAAGTAGTTTAGCTTTGTTGACAGTTTATTTAGAGACTCCAAGACTAATGATAATCATAGCTAGAGTTTTCTGTTTACAACTCGTACGCTCAGGCCTCGTGAAAAAAACTCTCCTCCGATGCCTAGTTTAGCTAAGCGTTGGCACAACACCCATGTCAAACTAGCAAAAGTGGCGCACTGCGGAAAATGGACCAATAAAGGCAGACGAAGGCACAAATGGCGACAGCCGTCTGAGGGACTCTGGTGCGAGTTTCTTATTCACTACACTAGAATGCGTATCATCGAATCCGTATACGGGAAGGAGATGAGTGGAAAACCGCCTTCCGCACCCCGCTGGGTTCCTTTGACCTAGTCGTCCGGGTCCCCTTTGACTGACCAACGCACCGGCTGCATTTCAGTCATACATCAACCAGACGCTACGCGAATATCTGGACGATTCGGTTGTTTATTCTAAGCGAGAGGAGGACCACGAAGAGCACATTTGTTTGGTCCTCAAGGCTCTCATGAAAGCAGTACTGCACGCTGTCGAAATGCACATTCGGTGCACGGGAAATTGAACTCCTAGGATACGTCGTCTCAGACAAAGGCGTATCAATGTCAAAATCGCGACTGAACACGATCCTTGATTGGCCGGAGCCCCGGAGCAGTTCATAGGATTCGCAAGTTTTTATCGTCGTTTTGTCCCCAAGTTCTCGAGGACCGCAATAGGCATGACCAACATCCTACGGGGGGGGGGAGAACAACCAGAAGATAGTCCGCAAGTTGGCCACGCCAATCGACCCGGACACACCGAATGACTTCCTGATTGGGGAGGCACGAACATGATCTTACGAACTCAAGGATGCATTTGCCGGCGCGGTGAACGCTCACCACTTCAATCCGGACAGAAAGACGAAAGTGGAGACAGATACATCTTTGCAATATGTTTCAACTTGATGAATCGAACGGCAACTGGGTCTCCGTCGCTTTCTATTCTCGCAAGATGGATAAGCACGAACTGAACTACGGAATCCACGACCAAGAGTTGCTCGCAATTGTGGGGTGACTGGAGTCATTCCGCGAATGGCGTCACTACCTCGGAAGCTGGAAGTTGCCAGTAACTGACAATGACAGCCTTTTGCACTTCAGCACGGCCACGAAGTTAAATCGTCGTCAGGTACGATGGGCACAAAGCTCTCGGCCTTCTGGTTCCGCGTCAAGTACTAGGAAGGATCGAAGAATCCGGAGGATGCGCCACCCCGGCGTCCGGATTATGAAAGAGAGGCGGCCAACGATGGCTCGGGTCACACGTACGCTCGTGAGCTCGCAGACGGGAAAGGTATGCGCCAGTACGTCCAAGAGCCTGCGGAGTATGCCAGGGCTCCGTGTTTTGGAAATGCAGGGGGAGCTTTAGCCACTCGAGGCACCAACTGAGCAGCTGGCTGACATTCATCACACGGATAGTGTCGGATCGAGGTTCCGTTTCGCCAACGAGTTTTGGGGGACCTGCTGTACGCACTCAAGACCTCAAGGGATATGAGCACGGCATACCATTCACAGAACGACGGTCTGACTGAACGCCTCAACAGTGTTCTGAAACAGTACTTGCGGAGTTACGCCAACTTCGGTCAAATGGCTCCCCTTGGCCGACGCCACTCATCAACGGGGGATACACCATTTCGACTCCTGTTCGGCCTAGATCATCGAATGGACTTCATGGAAATAGACGCGTCAGGTGTTGTGGATCCCAACGCCCAGGATGGCGCTAGGTATCTGGAGGAAAGGAGAGATCGGGCTCGTGAGGCACTCGTGAAGGCACGGGAATATCAGAAGTCTTATTATGATAAATCCCATCGGCCTACGACGTTCCAAGAAGGAGATCTCGTCCGACTCGATCTCCGGAACGTAAAAACGTCACGTCCGAGCAAGAAGCTCGATATTTATCGGTGTGGGGCGTGCAAGGTTCTTACGTTCCGTCTTCGTTGGTCACGTCCGCAACGGCTTGCGTCCGTGAATCGTGGTTGTGTATACAGGATACAGATTCCAATGTACATACTTCGTTTATCCGTTAGCAAACGGATCTGCTTCCATACGTGGCTGGTCAAACCAGATCGTTACTCGGATGGCGCCGCCATCAACCGTACACGATAGGCCCCGGGTCGGGAATGATTTCCCACGGCTCGTGAAATCACAGAGGAACCATTGTTCCACGTCTCGCTCGTCAGTGCTGGCCCCAGCTAGCTCGTTCGTTCCTAGCTCTACAGCCTCGCCTGCATGAGTAATTGGGAATCGGTGGAAGCCACGGATGCGTCTTGCACGGAACGAAGAGTAGGATTCAGCCAAACAACTCGTTTGCCGGAGCACGCTCAAGACGAACGTAAGTGGTGGATTAGCATCAGCGAAAAAAACCTCTTTTCCTTCGCAAGGCAAGATAATTTTTTAAGCTTGCAGGTTTTTAGTGAGATCCTTTGCTTATCCACGAGCTTTGAGGGACCGAAGCTTTTCGGAGAGGTTAACCGTTAAGGCCTCGCCTTGAGCACTTACTAATCCACGCACGTGATCCTCGCACGTGACACGAATGTACATGTACATAGACGAAAACTCTTCCTTTTCTCTCCAACGACAATCTCTATCTACTCTTCTTACTGGTCTTGACGAATATAACGTTTACGTGTCCTTTCTCTTTTATTAGATTTGCCTGCCTTTTAGTTAGCGGAACTAGCACATTGTCACGCTGAGCCATTAGTATCAAAGGAGACGTACGCTCCTTACACTACAAAGTAAATCCTAGCTATAATATCAATAGTATCAAAAGCCGACCTAATTCAGCCTTGGTGTGGCACCACTCTAAATGTGGCTGAGAATTAAATTATGTAACATTCATATTTATGTCCATAGGTTTTCAAGAGCAGCTAAATAAAAGGATATAAAAATATCCGGGTTTCGTATTCACACTCGTGAAATCTGTGAATCCGCAGGTAGAGTAGTAGTATGGCATAGTAAATGGATAAATCTGCGTAGTAATATTCTTTAGAAGATCAGAATCATTTGCTACTATATACCTAGGTAACTAGATCGAAGACCTAGAAGTCAAAGATTTCTTTGCCTTTTACATACGCCCTTACTGTACTATGTAAGAACTTCAAGAAAGGTAATTTCAAGACTTCTACCCCTCACTGAACTTACAATCAACGGTCATATAGTAGTAATCAGACAAATATACAGAAGGGATCGACAAATGACTCATTTCTGTACGTATCATGCCTCCAAACCCACCAAAGACCGACCAAATCAACAATACTAAGGACCAGTAAATGCTTGCAAGTGGAAGTATTATTCCAGGGCATCAATGCCCAATGTTAATCTATAAGGCATGGCCATGATATCCACGAATAGGTATACCGGGGGATACCGGTATTCATATTCGTGAAATTTCAAACAAATAGTTATATCAGTGGATAAAATCTCACTCTCTATACTGTTTTCTGCGGAGCAAACTCTGCGGATATATTCACGGATAATCCGTATCCGAATATCTGTGGAGAGCCAATTTATACAATAATAGTAATGCAACCTCAAATCAGGAGGGCTGCATGCCACATGCACCCGATGATGTGAAAGGAAGGAGGTGATTTTACTGACGCTGAGTTTTCCATTCTGCACTACATCAACTTTAAAAATTGCTTCTGTGCCCTTCGAATTCTGCAGCTGCTAAGCCATGATCATCCGGGGCTTGTGTGGCTTGTCTGCACCTCCAGTAAGTAATTGCTCCAAAGAGGTAGACCGCCGAGGTGCAAAGTTTCCTCAGGGTCCTGTATGCATTGCTACTATATTATTTGTTATACACCGATTTGGCTTCTAGAATCTTCCGGTCCTTCTTCCTTGAATGGGGACTAAACTTCAGGTTGTATCTGCAATTTCAACCTCTAGCTTTAAGGCGTCTTGGCGATTTTAAATACATTGACCTATATCTGATTCGGTCAAATCAAACCACGGAATTTTTATTCTTGAACTATTCGGAGCTCCGATGGAAAGACCGTTTCCAACGCCTTTGATTAGCTACTTATTACCAACTGGGATTTTTGCATCCATGCAAATATTGTATGGAATTGGTGGGGATTTGCAGGACAGACCACGCTATCCCAAGAAATGCAATCACTGTACAGAAATCCACCTACGGAATTTAGGTTCAAGTTACTAATAGGGGAAACCGTTGGTTGTGTGATAACTAGTATCTAGAAGACAGTGGGGATCTGTGGAGATCCCTGATGCTTGGGGGGATATAGGAAGAGATCTTGAAGTCAGGTTCATTATAAAAAGTCGTCAACACTTCCAACTGTAATCCATGTTAAAAGATATGAGAGTGGTAATCTGTTGTAATTTATCCTAGGGCGAAAAAATTGACAAATTTTATTAGTATCACTTACAGATGAGGCATGCCATAAAATGATGTCCTAAAATCAAATAAAAAAAGCGTGTACTCTAATTGTACATATTTTGAATAGTTATTAGAAGTCTGCGTTGAACCACTATGTCGGCCGTACATGCTCACCTATTCCTCAAGGTGATTTGCGCCTGACCAGTTGTATAGGTAATAAGTCTAACACGATAATTTATTGATACGAAGAGCACACTGAGTGATTACATCATAAACAATTTTTATTTCCGAGCTTGGGCCGTAATTAACTAACTAGTGATAGACACAAGGAAAAGCAAAAACGCAGGATAAAAACAAACAACCTACCTACATAGGTAGTTCTTGGTAACCGGGGGCATGGAGAAAACTAAACCACTAGGTGGAGGTAGATAGATGGATGACCCAAGGGTTAAGCGGTGTAATGATAATAATAATAATAATAATAATAATAATAGTTACTATGTTTGTGTGCATTTAGGTGTCATGTAGGCAATGGAGACATATGTTCATTCCAACCTACTATTTTTGGTATACGAAGACTCTTCAACTTAACAGATTTTGCGCGTTTTGCTTCTTTTGGTTCTTCATTTATGCCTAAGTTTGGTCGATGATGAAATCGCGAAGACTGAAACAAATCCGCAGCGAAAGAGATACTATTTCAAGGGGTATACACTGTATTTTTGCAGGACCAGATTAAATACCCAACACTACGGTTTGGTAGGTTAATTCAACCGAATCAATTATCTCCTTTGCATTACCGTCAGATTCTCGGGCAACCCTTGTGATATAATAAGTCTCAGCCTCTATGATAGCCTCTAGGGTGACCAAACGAATGATAAGATTGGTATAGCATGGAGAACCTACAATCATAGCCTGTGCTGTGTTTTAATTCAGATATTTTATAGTCATGTTGTAACGTTTGAGAAGGCACTGGCAGGTGCAACTTTGGAAGGTGAGTACATCATTGGTTGCTCGGATATTCAAGTTGTATTCAGCGGATATATTTCGGCTTTACTTACCTTGATATTTAATATTATTATATCCAATTTCAAGTGGCTGTTTCCATCGTTAATTTCCCAAATATTTTGTTTTTTAGAGGTCTTTCTATCTGTCGCAAGGTTGCACCGACGACTATAGATTAGAGAGGATTAGCAACACTTTTGACTGACTCCACTTTCAACTTTCAACTTGCCACAGGCCCACCTTTAAATACACTGATTACACATTCTTGACGATACAACAATACACGCCAAATGGACTAGCAAAAAGATCACACCACCCTGGAATTAACAGCGTTCTTGAGGAGATTAGTAAACAGCGCACAAGTACAGTCGAAAAAAAAAAAAATTTTTTCGATTAAGTGAGAGAGAAAAATATTTACTGTAATTTTCTGAAGTTGAATCTCATAAAAAAGCATGGGAGGTGAGAAAAAGGTCAGGGGTTGGCGAGGTGGGAATGGC
>NPHW01002666.1:0-36987 GCA_002240705.1 Elaphomyces granulatus
TAATGCAAAGAATAACCAACCAGAAGCTCTATAGGGATGATATGCCAACGTCGTCTAAGAGATCGACTTACTTGGACATTCAAACCCTACCGACATTATGCTTCAAGGATGGTTATACATAGCTGGGTTGTTAATGACAATTTTCTCCTATTTAAACGCCACTCGACCAAGAGGTCATAGAGATGTTGAGTGTATAACTATGGATAGGGTGCATGCAGTGACTGATCTCATCAGGCCTAGCAATTCAAATTCCGACAATCAGTTCTTGCTATTAAATTCTTGCGTCACTGCTGGTATGCATGGCATATCTCATCAAGCAGTTACAACAACGAATCCTGCTTTCTGCTGCTGTCAAACTCTTTATATTCACACTGATCTTACAAGTTAACAAGCAGTTCCAAGAATGATTTCTTGCCTCCAGGCTTTCGGCTCAGGTCGTACTACACAACATGCGTACATCTTATAAGCTACCTATTCAGACTGTCAATGTCTTACATGTTACATATGCTGTTACTTTCATTATTCTCAGTAACACGAATAATTAATGTCATGGCTGATCTCTCTCACCGATGATTATAAAAATTTCATACTGGTATGAATAACTGATATCGATGTATCATCTCATTAATTTTCTGGGTATAACCCTAGGTTCATGTGACATGCCTTGATGCTGATACGGGTAACTGATGTTGATCTATCACCCCCTCGAGCAGTTACAACGTTTCTTACCCTCGCCTACTTTCAAACATGGCTCCGACTCTCGCGATCGCATTCGCTCGCAACTCTCTAGGAGATGGCTGAATGACAAGTGAGATTTAACGATTAGACAGTATATCATGATATCGACGTTTCGGTCCCGCTGATGTTGTCATGTAGAAAGCCTCTGTCTAAGCCGGGCAATTCCGGGCCTTATAAACAGTTTATTACATCAAAGTCGACCTGACGACCTGTTGAATGGGATAAGTGTAAACATTATGGACGCCTTTACCAACCACGTCGCCACATCGATGCCAGCATATTTTACATGAGCCATATTTGGGCAATGCTGGGAAATCGGTGATGCTTGAAAATACAGATGGTCTTATTAGATATCTGTACCAGCGTCTTAAGGAACCTTCTATATGAGACACCCAAAGGTACTATAAATAGAGGATCATTATTGTACATAGTTCAGAACAGACAGAATCCACAGAACGTACAATACAACAAAATCAACTTGAACAACATAATCAAACACGACCCACCTCGAGTGCTCGATCGGTTACCTGTCCAGCTATACACTCATCGGTTACCAGCTCCGCTGGACTTTGGCTCCGTTTCTCTCTTTTCTTGTACCGGCACAGCCTCCAGTAGATCAGAGCAATGATAACTAGCGCTGCGATACCGCCAATGACACCACCGACGACATCTTTGACGATTCCACCAGTCCCGTTTGGCGATGTAAAAATGCTCTCCAATTCGGGATTACCCCAGATAGTTGGATATTTCGGACTAGTAGTGTAAAACTGAGACACTAGACTGGGCCGCTCGTACGCCGGCGCGTCTGCATCGTATCCCTTTGTCCAAGTCAACGTCGTCATATCGAATATCCCTAGGCCGTTTGGCCATGGATCCTGATCTTGATTTAGCGAGCCGTCTTGGATGATGACGCCTCCTATACTGAGCATTTGCCGCTTGCCTATGGTGCTACAGGTATGGCCATATCGCTGGATGGGACTCCGATTGGGAACTTGCAACCATTGGAATGCAGGGACCGTGAGGATGTAGACGTTGCGAAAACTATCGTCTGCAAAAGAATGTCCGTTGCCTCCGTAGACGAAGCTGCGTCGATAGTTGTTAGTAGTGTCCGAATATTGTATACAGGAGTGGGGGATACGCACATCTCGTATGACTCATTATCTGATGCCCCTGCTGCAACCGAACAGAATGAGGACCGAGCAGGTGGCGGGTCTAAAGCTGTCTGTTTGAAGAATCTATTAGTGTGGATATCATATATCAGTATGCTACCCAAAGTTGCCAACGTTGACCGGCTCCAATAGCCGCCAAAAAATAAAATAATGCCTCTAGCTCCATAGATAGGAACGTATTGCGCTTTGCCCCCCTCGTAATACTGCCCGGCTAGCGTCAAGTTGGACCAAGATTGGTTTCCAGAATTGTACGAGGGCATCTCTCCCAACGGGAAGCCCTCATCATCGTCACTATAGCCACCAAGCTTATAATGTGCGGTTGGTGAAGTGGCACTCAACCCTGCTTCAATATCGCTTGTCAATCCTGCGCTCTCAGGATTCATGGTCGATGATTGAGACTTCCAGTACACGCTCCCATTACTTTGGGGTTTGAATCCCCACAATGTAGGCACGTTGGAGGTTGACCCATTACTGACTCCTATAGAGTATACCAAGTCCACGGTTGGGTCATACCACATATCTAGATTCCTTCCAAGCAACGAACTTGATTCAAGAATGTCAGTTGATTTATTAGTGGCGACTACCGTTACTGAGCTCGGAGTCCACGGCGACGTAAGGTCAATGGCCATAGTTTGCGTGTCTATTCAAGATTATTTATATCTAGTCTCGGTAAAAGTTGTCAAGAGGTCACGCACTCCATACGCCACTTGCGTTTGTAGTCGAACCGTTCCATCTCGCCCAGATAAAGCCTCCATCGATATAGAGCCATGTATCGTTAACAACGACTGCTGCAAAATTATTTTAGTGGCACTGACCCCAATAAGGTAGGTAGAGATAGATGCTTACAGGACTGGTAATACCACTGAATGAATGTATCTGGAAGGAAAGAAAGGCTTGCAGCGGTCCCCGTCCTGACTGATAGCACAAGAACAGTCAACGTGCTCACTCTTGCAAAATATTTCATCTTGATCTGCATATTATTCATGCACAAGCTTTTACATCTCAAGCCACAGTTGAAAGAAATAAGTGTATAAATGCATACAGATTACACCAGGCCAGGAGAATCGATTGTTATATCGAATTTAAAGGATGAGCTGAGAAATCGGATTGGGCTAGATTCATTGTTCATGATTTCAGCTGCGGCGTATGTCATGGGAGTCGCAATATCTGCCATGGTCCCGTGTTTGTTTGAGACTCTATACACGTTACAATTCTACCAAAAATTAGTTGATTTTCTTTTAAGCCGAGCGCATAAAGTTGTTTCAGACACTTCACTGGCAGATATATTAGTGATTGATCGAATCATTCCATTTTTGCAGGCTAAAATGGCCTTTTGAACTCGATTTTTATGAGATACTATAGGCATTTCTTATATAAATAGTGAGAAAAACAATACGGTGATGTTGACATGGAAATGTGGTATTATAGTTATGAACAGGAAAATCATTACTTCAGTGCCTCAGTCTATGCCCTAGATGAGTGAATGTAGCAAAATGAAGGAGCCGATATGTGACATATTATGTAGTACAATGAGTGTAAGAAGTGAATTGGACCAAAATATGTATTAACGTACCTGAGAAATCGCCAATTCTGGAGGAACTAAAATTGGCCGGCCGGAGCTACTCCAACTTCAGAAAGTTACAATAAAGATCTTTCTCTTTCACTTTAATTAAAAAAATATCTTACATTGAAATTGTGTGCTGTAATCTCCTCAAGAACACGGTTTCAATTGGCAGATCACAAGAATACGCCACTAAAGGTGGATACCAAGGAGCTACTAGTAAGTCCTTTCCAATTTCCCACAAGTGACAAACATCAAAACTTCCTGACTGCTGTAGTTGTGCTTATTATTAATTTATCTTCTAAGTAGGGCGTATGAGCTCTTGGCTGACAGAACGACGTTTGCGTTGTTTGAAGAATCAAGATCGATCTAAGACCGCGCTTCATGTGCGGCACAGAGATGATCCCTTATGTCCTATATAGATACGGCTATCGAAGATTAGGAAATCGAAGTGCGGATGCATTCCCGTAAAGAGGTACGCCGTCGCAGCTTGCCTCACTAAGGACCCGACATTCTTGAATGGATTGGTGCGGATGGAGCGCTCACATACTAGGTAATTGCGGGAGACAATCCAGAGTCTCCCGATTCGAGGCACGTATCATAGATACTTTCAAAACCTGCCTCAAATAGACCATTTCATTGCCATTTGCAATAATAAATAATAATAAGTAGATGACAATGAACCCAGCTACTACTCATTCAGCATGTCGGTATCAAATGGCCACATTTTCAGAGAAGAGGAATGGCAAGAAATATCTTCAGCAGCTGACGGCGGCAGACTAGACAATGGAATGACCTAAGGAGCTTGTAGCCGATGAGTGTACATGTATAGCTGGTAACCTCCGGTCGCCAGGCCTTTGAATTGATTATTGCCCGTTTATGGACAGAGGCTTTCTCCCATACATGATAAAAACTGCGGGAAACGTCTATATACTACCTACCTATATAGGCTGTCTAAAGTTAAAAAGAACATTATTATTATAATGGTAATCACTAGGTACGTATACGCATTGTCGACGAAACCAAGAGAACCCGTGATCGAATGGGGCACGTGGTGACCAACGAACAGCTCGATTTATGTTTGTATGTACATGAAGAAATTATGAATTAAACAAGAAAGAAAACACGAGTGGATAGTTCAATAGCTTATTTTGAGTCGAAACACCTTCAGCCTCATCTATAATCCCCCGTCTTTCAACCCCACGTGAACCTAGCTACAATCTACAACTTGGGCCACGAACAGCCTTTTTTTTCTCCCAACGTGGGAATGAGTGTAACTCGGAACCCACCAAGCCCGAGTCAGGTTCAACTTGCAAGGAAGCAGCTGATTCAATGAGTTAGGATTTAACGCCTCAATCCAAAGTCAAACAGCCATCCATCGATCCATCCATGAAATCGTCCGACGTCGATTCGTCTTTCACTGTCTTGAGCACAATCCCAGCTGCAGCCTTGCGAAACGGGGCAAAATGTCTTGCCTAAATACTGTTGACGAAAATGAGGGCGGAACAGAGCAAGCCATTAATGGCGATGAGGTCAACACCGGCCAATGACCAGAATCGGGATATTGTATACCTGTTTCCTATAAAAGGAATTGGTAGAATGTTTTATGTTGCTATTTCTGTAACTTAGAAGGTTATAGGATATATCGGTACACACTTGACTAAGGATATATAGGTGGTCCTGGACTCCTAAAAGTTCATGGAAGAAACAACCTTGAATACCAATCTGAGGCGCTTTCTGTCTTTGACTGCTTATATGAATCAACTCCTTCTTCATCTATTCTTTGAGTCTTGACCTTAGCAGCCAATACCTATCATAAGCTCCGCTGCCCTCCGACGAGGCGCAGCAGTGGTGTGTGCAGTGTTGCGTTGTAAATATAGCTTAATAAGGCGACGAGTTCCTTTTCCTCAGTAGTAGAAGGGTATCCTTGTGTTTTGGGTATATTCCTCACCTCTGATTATTGTAGAGTAATTTGAGCTACTTTGCAACTTGACACGATTTCTGGTACTCTACATGTAGTGAAGTCGTTTCGAGATAAATTGAGGTCATTTCCGCCTAACAAAATATAGAAATCCTAGAAAATCACTGGTGAGGCGGTGAGGGACTGAGAGTACGTCTGGGCCCTGGATAACGGCATGCGGTATACGTATGACAGAGCGCTTGCAAGCTGATCAGGGGGCCAGGGCCAACCCCACCGGTAGGGCTGTTCCCGATACGATATCGGCAAGATCTGGCAAATCGGTAGCCTTGCCGATATCATATCGGCGAAGTTGAAGTCTTGCAAGTTGCGGTACGTAAATCATGGATCGAAGACGCAAGAAGCGCCGTGGATACTACGGCTGTCCCGTCTCAGCCACGAACAACCACTGCGAGAATCACTGAACCTAGATGCATTACAGTCGCAGTGGTGTTGCCACCGTGTGCGCAAATATCAAGGGTTTCGGGATGAGGGCTGCATGCACTACATATGCATGCTAGACCATCGTTTGCTCACAGCTCGAACATGTCCTTGGGGAGCTCATGGTGGCCACAGTGTCGTGATTGCCTGTCTTCCGGGCAATCAAGGGGAAGGCGCCGCAGCTTTCATGAGCAGCTTATGTACATGTACAATCTGATTGCTCATCCACGAATAAAAGTATTGAGTTGATCTTTTGAATTCGTTGTCGACGGTCGTCTGTGGCTTGATCGATTCTTTCTTATTATTTCTTGTGCTAGCTATTCCATTGTACGGTAGTTAGCTTTGTGGTGTCATCTTACGGGTCTCCTTGCTCAAGAGTTATCAGACGTCATTAAAGTGGTTTATGCAATTGATCAAGCATGATGCTTGGGCGATAGGGACAAAGAAAGTTTTTTGGAACGCAGGATTTAATGGTGTTAGGCTTAAATGTGTTTCTGTCCTCATCGATACTTGCGAGAACTTAAGCCGCGCGATTGAATCCACCTGCTCCTGTGCAAGATAATCAATTAGAATGTCCAGTGTGAGTACAGTAGAATATGGTTGTAGTTTAAGAGGCATGGCCTTTTTAATATCGCAACATTGGAGTAAGATACGATTCATATCCGTCAATAATAAGTAACCGATAAACACCCCGCTGATGATGAGAACTTGATCGGTCAAAATTGATAAGCTATTGAAAGCCGAGTACGTCGTTCGAGTATCCTGATTCGCATACACTAACTAACGTATTAGCATCTTTAAGATCTTTAATCCACTTATGTTGCATTATCACTAATGGTAATTAAAGAGCAATAACAAAGCCGCTAGCAGAAATAGATTTACTAACGGTGACGTGTTCTGAGTTGCCAGTTGATGGGCAATCGCATATTTGAAGCATCAGCTGGTACATACGACTATCCATTTAATTCGCCCAACACCTACTCGGATGCCTGTCTCATCCATATGCCATAACATCTCCTGTATTCGATGCTCGTGAATTTCCGATAAAAATCGATGACGGATCCATGGCTTTCTTGCGGGCAGCTTTTCCCGTACGATTTTGATCGAGATGCTGTCCAAGCCACTTAGGAGACCATCGTTCTAACGCATGGCGGTGGTGTTGTCAGTTGAGCTATCGCAGTTGGTAATTTTAAATTTTGCCGCATTTTCAACGGCTTTAAGACCGGGGCACTCTTATGTTGTACAAGCGCTGAATATACCACACAAGAGCTCTCTCTTGCTCTTTATTGAGCTTGAGATTCGTGAGTTCCTGCTTCGAACTTTTACTCGTTAACGGCGGAAATGTTCTCGGCTAACTTTGAACATTTCGCTCAAGCGCATGAAACAACATACTTGCATGCTCACTGCTGTAACCTAGAAGGGCCTTTTGGACTTCAGCTTCAAACCACGATAGACTGGATTGCGGACCAAATTTGCAGATTCGTTAACATATTTAGTTAACTAGTTACACAGTTAATTACCCACCTAGAACTATCATAGGTAGTTTAGAGCGAAGCGAAATTAATACAAAAAACAGATTTTTTGATCAAGGTAGGCATCATAGTAACTACTATACTCAAGATCCTTCGGTGACAATTGGAGCCCAATTTGAATCTAGCTCCAAGCAGACTCCATCATGTCGTGGTCAAGTGATGATCCATTTAGAGATGAGACTCCCACTATACCTTCAAGAAGCTAATCGGAACCACCATCTTCCGCTCCAAGAGTAAGTTTTCTGCCGCATTCTTCGAGGACCAAATTCTTTATCACGATCGCCTATGTCAGGCCTCCGTTTCGTGAGCCGTAGGTATTAAACATCGACGGCCGCGATTTTACACCAGGTCTTACAAGTGACGATCTCTCGAGGACGGACTATTGCTCGAGGAGGCGTAACAGGCGTTCGATTTGAATGATTCGGACCCCGGGTCGAGTTGGACACTGTGAGAATTAGGAGAGAGGATACTGGCGGGGACGTATTTGACAATTATCCCTACTCCATGCGCTCATAGAAAACTGATTGATTCTAATTGATTCAATAGCTACATTCCCCTCTTCTCTTAGATCCCTCGCTCCTCATTCTCTGCCTCGAGCTCATTGCCCGTCCGATCTCGTACTGCTCCTCTATGATCCCGAGTGCGTCGAACGAGAGACCAGAAGGATGACCGGGATGATATCGTCGTCCGGCGATTCCACCCATCGTACGATATCAGTTCGTTGAAAAAAAAAAAAAAAGGGGGACCAAGCCACACGGCTTACATAGGATCGTATAACTATCAGATTCCTCCCCCAACCCCCCGACCGAAGACCTAAGAGGTTATAACCGATAGACTGTTGGCTCTAAGATTGGATATTGATAATGTCTCGTGGCAGCTGCAGCCGGTCTGTTTCCATATTTTTTCATTCTCTTTCTGCGTACGATCCTGCTCAGTCGGCGTTGAATGCGACATATTTTGCACGAGCCAATCAGGAGCTTGCTTCTATTTGAACCTCGAGAAACGTCAAATACTGTCTGATTCGCACGGAAATGACTTCAGCATTTACATTCCTATTCTAGCCTAGCACCTTAAGAAAACGCTCTGTGGGTGTCCGGGGGCGTCTCTGATATATCCATTGTATGTATAACTACCTACTATATGTGAACTTAATTTCACATGCAATTCTAGACAAAAGTACTGCGATACAATTGGGCCGAGCGTTTGTATATCATATTGTTAGACTTCTGGGCTTTCGAAGGCGACATTCTGGAGTTTTCAACCGGACTGCTATTATCGAAGACAAATATGTTCTCTATCGCCCGAGCAACCAAATACATTAGATAGGCTACGACTCGCCCGGACCTCCCATTCAATCTTTTATGAAAAGAAGACCGCGCACAGGGTATCTGTGATCCTTACGTACTTTGTGATTGATCCTTACATATCTTTGAACCAACTATCAGGAGGCTAAAGATATTCCACCAAACACATCCCAGAGCGTGAGAGAAGGCCTTTAGTCGATTGCCACTGCAATTTCTTAGTCGGGATTTGGGGGGTTGAAGGACCCTTCAATCTGGCTCTTATCAAGACTCGCCCGTAGATGCATTTATTAATTTTGCTAGGATCTTCATTATATCAATTATGAAGGAGTACCTACACGAATTGAGTACCTACTATGCTCAATATATAGTATTATCTCTGGGGCGCTTTTGCAATTGGTTTCCAGTTTCACTGGGCAGGGTCATTTGATTCGCGATATACAAATGTTTCCTGATTTGGACCTGATAGTTATGTAATTATCATACATAGTTCTCTCTTCCCCATCGTATACTACATAAACGTAGATCCAGGAGTAATGTAGCTCTTCAACAAAGGCATAATTGAACAGTGATATCAAACTTCTCGTAGAAGCTAGGTTTAAATATTGATATAATACTTGGATACATATCTATTTACAAGAATAGTGAAAGATTATTGGTTTTAGCTATCGCCTCATCTTCGGATCTTGTAGTAGTATTCTTACCTGGTGTAGCTGGCTATACTTGTCGCTAGGGTGCACGTGTAGGGACCAAGTGACCGGGAAACGTGTTTATAATTTAAGAGTGTGTCACAGTGCATAACATATTTTTGATTTTATTTGATATTCCGCAGATGAACCCGTGTTCTTACGGATTGAAGTGTTGCATTCTGCAGTGAGGCAGGGGAATAAGAATTAAGTCGAAAATCTTGGAAATAATTTAGTAATGATTATAATCATTAGATAAATGATCAAAGTATAAGAACGGTGCTTGCTTTTTTTTTATCTTGGTCAAGGATCTCACTGGGAGTTTTAGATCAGGGCCCATTCAATATGGGACTATAATAATAGCCAGACGATTCAGAAAGTATATCTCAACAAGTGAGTACTAGATAGGGTTCGAGGAAATTATGTCACAGAGAGTATCATTAGTCTCAGAGCCCGCTGAGACTAGAGTATCATGTCATTGGAGGCCAAAATATAATAAGGTTTGTCATAAGGTTTGACTATGCATATTTAGGAAAGGTGAGAAGCGTAGCGAGCTTGAGCTAGCCAAGCGACTTCTCCCATTAGTTACGATTTCTCGGTATAATCATGTCATTGGAAGGTAGTCATGTCATACAAGGCCCATGACTGATACCTTCGAACCCTAGTGAATACTACTGGAATGGGTCTGTGTATTAATTTTTTAAGCCTCGAAGGAACTCCACTACATATATCGATCGGCATTTTGATTGAGTTCTACTATAAGGAATTTAGGTAGAAATGGATAGTAGTGTACCGTTCGGATTCTAATCCATAGTGGGTCCCGAAGTTAACATCACATTCCCTTAAAGTGGGGTTTAATAGCTATACTAGCAATAAGATCCTTACTAGCAGCTGTTAACAAAGTTTCACATCAATAACCGTTTTCGGAATGCAGAAGTGCCTGCTATAAATGAATGATTTTTTGACCGAAAACCAAAACTGGCATCTTCTCCCAAAATTAAATAAATTAAAAGGAAAAAAATAAAACAATAAATACAAAGAACAAATGTCATCACATTTATGTTACCAAAGGATCAAAGTATTAGATCAAATGGCGAAACCCCCAGTGGTGATCCCAGTGGAGAAGGAGAAGATAATGCATGATTCATGTAGCCCTGCATCCCCATATAAAATATGCACTTCTATGCAAGCCTCAACAAGGCTTAACTTAACATTCTTCCGAACACAAAACTGGCATATATATTTGGCGCATTAAATAACCTTCATATGTACTTCATTTAATTCACAAATGCATAATATGCAAATTCGTGTGCTAGTCACTGCATTGAGCTTAATCTAGTTTGCATAACTATAGGTAACAGATGGATCAAAATTTTTTAGATAATCGAGACTGTGTTGATTCTAGATTTCAAGGGGGGGCAGCCCTACTTTAAGCCTACAAAATACATAATATACCAAAGATAACGATAACTATAAATCAATTAAATCATAAATAAATCAGATTAAGGCCAGTTGATTCTTTCCCAATGCACATTAATTATTCGTGTGTATCAACACTAGCACTGCACAATTAAGGCCCTGCAAACTCAATATTAACCCGAAAAAGCTTGAACAGGGCGTTAGAGTGATGTAACCCAGGCTCCAATTAAGGCCACCAGATAAACGAGAATCTTAATAAGATCCTGTATTGTCACCAGGAAGAAGAAGTAACGGCTACTAGACCATAAAAAGGCTGAATATAAGAAATCTACTAACGAACAAGTGGCAATAATAATAATACAATTAACAGAGGTCAAGTGGTATATACTTTAATGAGTCAGATTTTATTTGATATATCGTAAATGCACTGTGCAAATCATCCCATTTAATAATAACCACAATGTGACATTCTCACTTCCATAACCCTCTCATACAGTTTATGCTAGTGCACTGTAGCTACTGCTACTTCTCATAGTTTTCTGCCTCCAATTGTTACTATTGTCATTATGGTCACTATTACTTTAGGAATTTGTCTACATATAAGAAAACCAATCATTCCTTTTGAATGTATCGGATAGATCTGTTATCGAGATCGTTATAATAAAGTTTCCGGCCTGCAAGAGAAACTTGCGGGAAACCCGGTTGGCAGATGGCCTACCTAGGTACGGTCTACCACATGATCTCAAAGCATTTGTATGTATGTTTGGTGCGGGAATGAGCCGGGAAGGGGTCGATTCTTGCAAGCACATGCATAGTGCTATATTAATGTTTAAGAGTTGAGACCAATCACGAAAGGTCTGAAATTTGTCTTCAAACTACTGCTCTTCGAGGACCTATAGCACACTCATGAAGGCCGTTCAATAATATATCTTCTCAATTAGACGCGCTTGCCGAAGCCCTATCTCAGGGAACATTCGCCGTCGCGACGCGTCTAGTATGTGTCAAGCACATGATACCAAAGCTCGAAAGGCCAACGGTGTTAATAAAATGATTGCAATTCAACGCTGTACTAAATCATCAAAGTCCTTAAAGCGGCTAACAGATGTTACACTCAAACCCTAGAATGACGTTATACGACATGAACATGTGGACCGCTATTCTTTCTTTTCATCTCTCTTCCTTACACGTGTGGTAAAACAGTAATAGAGATTGGTGGTCTGGTACTGAGTTATTTCAAAGCTCTCTACCCATCCTAAAGCACTTGCATGAATAGCGAGTCAGCTAGTCTGATGCATTAAATAGAAGTTCGTTATTCACACGGCGTGCCTGCTAGTCCTTCGTACATACACATCCACCTTCATCGGAGTATTTACTCCGCATGCAAGCTGCTATAGCTTGTTGAAATCGTCGAATGATGCTTCATCTACTATAGTCTGTTGTCGCAATCCAATACAAAGGGAAGAGAAATACCTACCAGGTAACCAGAATATCGGTTCATTCTGTTAAAACGTCGGCGATGGCTGATAGACCCGAGCGCTGCAGCTGAGCCGAGTCCCATTTCGCAAACCACCTTTATGTTATTACTGCAAGCTGGTTTACGCGCAATAAAGGGTATTGAGAAGTAGCGATTTAAGTGGACAGCTATCGTGTGCCTTCGACTATTAAATATTGAATTAATTACGGGGTTGCCACGTGCCTCGGCTATTCAAGTTAACTGGTGACCCCGAGATTTACCGACCCTACAGAACAGAAGTCGAACAGTCTGCTCAAGCCAATCGGGGAAATATCTAATCGGAAAAAAAATTTTTAACGAAAGCAAAGATGCTCTTCATTTCCAAAGATTGAGACAGGTGGCACAGTTCAGCCAGGCGACGCATCACAATTTAATCGATCTTTGATGCAAGCCGAAGTGCCAATAATTCCGGACCTCCGTAATGGAATAGTAGATCCCGCTAGTAGAACTCTTCTCTCTATGTAGCAAAGAAATTAGGCGATCGTATAGCCGCAACCTTGGCGCTAATAACATCTGGAAGCCTATAAACGACGAGGTATGTATAAGCAAACGCCTTATTGCAACACAGATTATAACCTACTTGGCACTAAAGATGTCCACCCTGCACAGCGTTATCTAGTATTTGGATTCGTGGACAGTCTCCAGTGAGATTCTGGATCTTGTCATTATCAGACTAGAATGAGTTGGCGGATCGAAAGGAATATTGGGACCTGATCATTAGTACATATATATATTATAATTAATGTTGTATGTCAAGAGAGAGATCTGGACCCTACATTCTACCCATAGAGGTAAAGGCGACTGTTGAATGCATCATATTGAGAATGTGAGGAAGGAAACGCCTCCAAAGATGAGATTGAACAATTCTTAGCTCTAGTATTATGCACGTTGCTGCATGCTTAGTAAATACGAATCGATCGAAGTATCCTTTAGCCAAAGCTTGAATCAGCCGGGATTTGATTCTAGACGTTCTCGGATATGATCCAGAATCGGAATTACTACCTGCGGTGATGGCGTCACCCATTACTGAAAATTGAGATATGATAGGAATATGTATAAAATGTGAGATAATATGCACAAACTCTATCTTCAACTTCAGAACGACTTGCGGAAAGCCCGGCGGGCACATACTGTACCACTATATTGGGAATACATCCTAGTAACTAGCCAGCTCCCATGGAGTTGGTAACTGGTAGGCCCTCTCAATCACAAGTGCACTACTTTATAATCGAGAGCACAACATGAAAAATAAATTTGACACCATTCAAGTTCATTGAATAAAAGCTCGGCCTCGAATAAATCCCATATATTGTCTCCAAATTGTTTCATCTCTCAATGGGGAGAAGAAAAAGAGAATTGTTGAGACGATGACGTTAACTTGAGCTAGCCTTATGGAAGCCACCACGCCCTGCGTCGTCAATTATCTCACCGGGACCACAGCTTCCATGGGTCTTTGGCGGGATATCCCAGGTTCCCCACCTGCCGCTATCCACTATAATCTTATCTCTGCTGTACCACATAGATGCTTAACTATAGCAAAGACAAACTTTTCAACAAAGTCGATTGCGTCTGAACGTTCTGCTTCTTTTTTATCAGTCAAGTACATATTACTAGGATCGCCATTTGCTAAACTACCTACCGATCTGAGGCCATATTCTTCTTTGCGATTGGAAGTCGAGACGAGCAATAAACTTTACATGCGGAGTCGTCAACTAACCTTATTCGTACTTCTTAAAACCATAAACTTTACGGCATGTGGAGTACCTCGGCAGGAACGCCTTTAACTTCACCGGAGTCAAGTGGTGTCGCCTTATTATCATTGGTTCCCGCAGGGTCTTCTTCCCTACAGGCTACCTATTTGGCAACGTACCTGTCTCGTTTTGATTTTAGTTTTATTCTTGTTCTTATTTATTTTTTCTTCGGTTTCTTTCCATTGTGGCTTCTTACTTTAATGGTATGATATTTAGCAGCTAATTGTGGTGGGAGAACACATATCTGCCTCATGTGCAGCTTTCCTGCCATGCAGCTTGTTCCATTAGACACCAATAAACAATGCTATAGAGATATCAAAACCCCTCAGAAACGCCATCAAACCTCTCAAGGCTAGTTATTCGAGTTACCGCCGCTGCCGAGCAACCCTTTTATCAATCTCTCTGAATATCCAGAGTCGTTCTACTTCGCTTCCGCGTCAACAAGCCAGCCGATGATTCTTCAAGTTAACTACCTCGAGTGCATTTCACCCATGATACCTAGGTAGATCAATCAATTGAATAATCATTTGTAAACATTAGATGACATCATATCAATGCCGTCCTGAACTTGTCATGGAGCAACGTGTGACTGCTCATTAATCTGCTAAATGCGAATTATATTGTAGAGTTGGGCTTACGCCCTACTATACATTCCATGCTACGATTTGCACACTAAAATATCACCCCGGTTTGTGCAAAATCCGCTACCCCGCTGGGAAGAGGGCCTGGATATAGGTCTCAATAAATAATAGCCCCTTTATATGCAAGTTCAATCAGCAGGCCACCGATAAAAATGTAAGAAAGTTATTGGCCTAGCTATGTAGGAGATCAAAGCGTGCGGCTAAACAGCCGGGACTAAGCTTATCAGTATAAGAATATCACAGACTGCCAATACATAACTAGTCTATAGCAGAAGCTTGAAATTTACGGGATATCCAAAGAACTACAAAAAGAGATACCTCGTCTACCTTGACTTATTTTGCATTTATATTTATACTTAGGCCGAGAAGATGAAATCCCAAGCCTGCGCAAATATAAGTGTCCGGAGGAGGATGCAGTAAGCTCTAAAGCGTGAAATGGATGGATTTGTCGGATATATCAAGGCCTTGTTATGCTTACGTAAAGTTTTGGAAACGGTTCATTTATATCACAGGAGTACTCTTTATAGTAACGTAAAATTTTGTGCGAGATTTGGCATCAGATCTAAGATCAGCAAGTCCTTCTATGTATTTACACAGTATAAATCCTCCCTTAGCTGCTCAATGTTCTTCGTAGCCAACTCTCCCTGTAGTTATCTGTCTCGTTGTGATAGTTTTCTGTCGAAGTGTTTATCCATACCATATTATCGAGTATCAACAAATGCTTTACAGCGATCATCCTATAAATACGCATCACTAAGCACCCACCTAACGACTCTGGTTTAGTTGGTATGTACAGTACTTACTAACCTATGCAAAGACGCCTCCTATCTAACGTCAGCCATTTCATAAAGGTACTAGTACTATACTATATCTTAAATAGCCATGCATGTACGTACATGCAGACAAGTTAGCATCTTGCAGCCTGAACCACGAAGGATGTTTTCCCTGATAAGAGGTTCACATCCTCTCTATGTTATCATTTTATATTCGTTGATATATATCAACATCCTTAAAGCAGGAAGTTGATATCGGACCAAAAGCGATTGACTGACTCATGTATACATAAGGTCACATGGATTGTATGGAGTACGAGGTATATTAATTTAAACACGAATGTGGACGCAGCCGTCTACGGTATGGGTATGCGCTTAAATGATAATCGTACATAATGGCGAAGAAGGGATTATACAGTTTGAAGTGGCAAGGATATCCCTGCCTGTTCTTCTTCGGAAGAATTTATTAAACCTGGTGTTCCAAAGAGATATCATCATATGTCCGTACTCCGTCTGATATTTAGCAGAAGCCACATGGAAAGAGCTCTACGGTGGCACAATAATCTGTAGACTCGCCGTTCTCCTTTTTCTTGCTTGGAGGGCCCGGGTGTCCCAATATTAATTATAGTCATAATTTATTTCATTAACACTCATTGGCCTCATAAACGATATTTCTATTTCTGCATATTTACCCCACTGCGTTTACGCATAGATGCACTTATCAAAGAGATATGTCAGTACCCCGTCTGATATTCAGCAATAGCCACGAGGAAACAATCTATGAACTCTCAATTCTCCTTTTTTTCCCTTAGAGGATGGGAGTGTCTCAATATTGATAATAGCCATAATGTATTTACACATTGGCCTCATAAACGATATATCTATCTCCGCACATTTGCCCCACTGCATAGATGCATTTATCATCTGATCCACATTTCGATAAGGAGACACTACTGGCTATTCCTCGGATAAGCATTTGCCTCTCCAGGAGCTAGCTCAGTCCAGGGCATGAAACAGCGGGTTATAACTACATGACCGATAGTAGGGTTCTCTAAGGTACAGATAAGAATAGGAAACATCAGGCGAGGTGTGTTATATGCATCGCGATGCCAGATGAAATCGACATCATAAAGGTTTCAAACAGAAAACTACATAATAGGAGACAGTAATAAGCAATTTTGATGTATGTGCCAGATGCAGAAGGAACAATAACAGATGCATGGGAAGCCTTAAAAGTTGAAGCTCTATCGTCCCAAAGGAATAGTTATAATGTTGGCCCCAACTTTGTTATTCATTTTGCTCCTTGTTAGCTTCGAACGCTTCCTTTGTGTTTAGTATTTACAGTCTTGCCTCCTTTTGTTCTTTCAGGGTCTGTATGGATGTGCGCTTGGCTTTATTTGCCCAAAGCCATGTTGTTATTCCCCCGGGGTTTGACGCTCGGCGCGATAAACGTACCATGCTAACATAGAAACCTACAGATCTCTATATGGGCCATTCCCCACCCGTAGGCCACTATTCAGGACCCTGTTTCGTCATTCTAGCATTATAATTACTTTGATAGCTAGAGCATTGTACCCTGCTGAATTAGCTCGAACCTGAATCGTCAATCACCCAAGAAAAAGAAAAAAAATGAGGCTCGAAAAGACCGAAAAGGTCAAAAACGGCAAAAAAAAAAAGCAAAAAATTGAAACGGAATGAAAATAGTAGTTAAAAATAAGAAGAAAAAGAAAATAAAAGAAAAAAACGTCGGCGATCATATCTTCCCCTTAGCTACATCGATCCAACCCAACCCCCTTTCCTGTAAATTTGCCGACCAAAGCACCTAGATCATAGTGACCCCACATAGTTACTGCGTCATGTTCATTCTTTTCCTTTCTTTCCTCAGGTTTGTTCTCGATGCTCCGGACGAGTTAAATTCATCTCAGCTCGCTGCTCTGCTCTCGAACTATATCATACATCCACCGGTGGATATCGGTGGTTATTGGTTTAGTGCATCCGGCTGATCCAGCGGACTCAGCGCCGCCGTCCCGAAACAAGGGGGATGCTTTCAAATCCTGGAATCATGCAGACCCACCGCCCTTTCAGCGGAATTAAGGCGGTCAATCAACCAACAATTCGGACATAATGTGTCTCTCAACTAGTTACATAATTACTCCGTTTTGCCGTTGGGTGTAGCAAGTATCATAAGTAGAAAACAGGTTGATGAACAAGTACCAAGGACTTCATCCCTTTGTACGGCGCATATTGCACTCATTATTGCTTAGGGTTGCCTATAAACGCCGTGACTCGGTGCGTTATTCGCGGCTACACAGGATCCACATCCATGTTCGCTTGTTGCTTGCCGAATCCCTTCCTTAACTAAAAGTAAGGATAACATTAGGTCACGGCACGTGAGAGCCTTCGGGTTGCTTTCCGACAGCAGATTACATGGATTACATGGATCACAATGGAGGAAAATGGTGGATGTTGACAAAATCCTCCGAACGTGGTATGATAGAGACAAATCTTGTTGTTAAGGTGGTTCTAGGACTGGCCGTCGGAGGAAACTGTCCGGTGGTGAGGTCATTGCTCTTTCTTACTATCTCGTCTTACCGCTCTGCGACTTGCGTTTACCCCACGAAGCCATGTTGATACCCGGCATGGGTTCTGTGGCCAATCAATGATAATATCGATAGAATGAGGACTGAATTGAGTAAAGTCACGCATCTCCGCCACTTTCATCCGTCGGTATGATATGTAGAAGGCTGAAATTGTTGCGGCGCTGGAGAAATCTCAAGCCTTTCTCTCAGGAACATCAGAAGGCAAGGAAATACTTTTTTGAGATTGACCCTGCAACCGCAAGTAACAAGCAAAAGTCATGATTGTCTTTTTTTGGCTACCATGTCCAACAATAATAAACGATGGTCCAGGCTGGCCCGCACTTCTCACAATTCTTTTTAGTTCTGACGTTGGAAAGAAAGGCCGAAACACGAGATCATCCGATCTAATAATGTAGGCACAGACATCACCAGAAGCCGGATCAGACGGTGATCTCGACCTGAACCGTTTGACAATGCTCAAGAAGGAAACAGGTATTAATACCCTACGAAGTACTAACCTTCGTAAGCTAGTTTGACGCAGACCAAAACACCGTCCATTATTATTTCCATGATCTCCAGTAAAATTCAGAGTTTCCGTAAGGCAGCGATTTTCCTAGGCAAAGAGAGATCCAATAGGGTCTGACACGAGCCACAGCCAGCAAGAGAATCGATTTCTCTACTTAGAATATTCTTGCGCAATTGTCTCTTGCATGCTTACTACTGGTTACTGTAAAATTTAAGTTGTCTACTTACGCACCTCCCTGGTATGTAACCCTTGCTCTTACTCACGTCAGTGGATCGAAAGGAATACCTAATCCGTAAAATGCTGACAGACTCCGTCATTATTAATACTTGGCAAAATTTCCACACCAGTATGGTCCCACTAACTAGAGAGAGCCATGAAATTTTCATTAGTGATGGACGTTGTGTAGCATTGAGTAATAATGATGCATTCTTTCTAACTGTATGGTATGATAATCACCATTATATTTGGGTTTTATTGATTGATTTATTATCTATATTTACCCTCTTGTTTTGATTAGTTGGAAGTAATTCCAGAAAACCCTCAGAACTTACGATATGGAGAGTTATGATATAGTGTTTTTTAATGGCTGCATCTGTCTCAGAAGGTGTTGCTTAGAACTATCTGAACCACCTTTTTGTTTTTCTAATCCGTTTTCAAGGCTGCCTACGTTTTGAAATATTCCAAAAATACAGAGCATGCGACGGCGAGGCAACAGATAGATTTTCAAGTTTCAGAATAAGCCACCAACATAACGTACACTACGATGTACATTAACAAAAGCAGTCCGTCACCAAAGACCTGAAGAACAAATGTTAAAAATAAAAATAAATAAAATTAACCTGAAATTAAACGGAACATCAAAAATAAAGGAACCGAAAAGGTAGCGCGGCTTGCACCCTAAGAAAGCTGATGCTACTTGACAAATGTAGATAGGTGTTGGCTTTTTTTTTGGTTGCAGTGGTTGGATGCATAGTTATGGTGCTAGCCGGTCCTGTGTCGCATTTTCAATGGATCAGGCGTCCAAGTCCACTATCCAACAGGGCTTTCTTGGCTGGCAAAATAATAAACGGAAGGCTGATTGGTCACTCATATTCGTCCTCTACCAAATCTGTGGAGATTTTCCTACTTTTTTTATACGACTTGGTAGCACAGAGAAAATCAGGCCATTGTGGCTTTTTTTCACCCTCTTACTTTCTAGTATCTTCAAAAGATTTTTGTTGGCGTGGTGATGGAAATTGATGTTCAACAATCATATAGCCTTGATCACAAATTAGGCATGCAATTTGCACATTCCCGCATGCAAGATCTAATCCTAATAAACTTCGTCCATAGTATCCATACATAGAAATCAGTAGGGAGTATGTAATAAGTATACATATTTAGGCACATACTTTAGTTCCATATAACTACATAAGGTAATATCCTTCCTACGAAATACGGGGGATGTACCTCCGGTGCTCCATCCCTAGCTATAGGATTAGAATAGGACACATTAATTATTATTATAGTGTTGATGAAGCCTTCGGCGTTGCTGGCTCGGCTTCTTGGCACGCTTGACTGTTCCTGTCAATGTCTGACACAACTCACTTATCCCGATTATGATGACTGATTAACTGGTGGCTTGACTTGGCTTGGTGGCTACCCCGTCCAGGTCTTCTTCTCCGGAGTCCCTATCATACATAGGGCTTGCAGTTGGTCAATGGTCATTTTATATAATTAAATTTGGCTGGTTTGGAAAGAGCGGGGAAAGATAAGAAAGAAGATCATATGTAAGAAAGTCTATATCATGTAGACTAAATCAAATAGACCTTTCCCTGCCTGGTGTACCAATCCCTATGTAGTACATACTCCTACTTTGATGTCAGATCTTTAAAAAACGTCGCTATTTTCGGATACCAGATGTTTCGTGTGTCAGAATTGGCGATCTGCCGCCATCGAACCAGTGGAACCGGTGGAAACCAGAAGCCATGGTTTAGTTATGACCTAAACATGTCTTTGCGTCGATCACTAAAATGGATAAGTCAGCATGTCAGTCAGCACGTCAGCAAGCAAACATGCAAACCAACACACCAACAAACAGTAGAGTACATACACGCCATTTCAAACCACAAGTTCAGAATTGCAACATCCAACTTGGCAAGTTCGAAATTCGGCCAGGGTAAAGAAAAAATCAGTGGACATAACTAGACCTCACATTGTTTATCCGCTGGCCCGTGTCCAGGTTGGTTCGTTCCTACGTGCGAGTCCGTATTCGGTGGTTTCCATTGCCGGAATCAGGGCTTGCGATATAGATATAACTATCCAGCAAAGGCTTCGCACCGGACATGTCATGCCATATACCTATTTGTTTTACTATGTTATTACTCCATACATAGTACATTACTTCATTCTGCGTACCTTGTACCTATTATTCTTCGTTTGCAAGACTCCACAACTCAACACTTCCGGACACTAGGAACTAAGCTGACGATCCTGCAGTCTTTCCCGCTCGGTGGGCGTCCAAACGCGAGCCAGGCAATATGGCTGGGGATTGATTGGTCAAGGGCTCACCTAGTGATGCCGACAAGGCAAAAGTCAATAGTTAGCATCGGTATGGCACATCAACTTATTCCGTTCATCCAAGATCCACACCGGCTCCAACTGCCCATCCACATCCTAAAAAGTAGTTGGAAGTGGGAATAGTGGAAAGGGTTTTCGGCTCCATTCATATACCCATGCTATGTATATCCATAAAAGCACCACCACCTAAACGGCAGGTGGGAAAGTGGGAAAATATCAAAATAAGGACTTGGAGAATAATAAATGGTGTATCTTTTCCCAGGTTAGTTGACCTCCTCTTGTCGCCCTGAAGATACTTTTCTATATCTGTTAGAATATGATGCCTTTTGCTCCTTTTTTCTATTCCTACTCCCAGTAGTGATGACTATGCCTGCTGATGATCATATGTACGTATGTACATACATATGTATGTATGTATGTATGTATGTACGTAGAATGAATGAATGAATCGTTATTAGTTATATGGATGGGTGGATATTCCATACATGCAGACGGCGTTCAGAAGAGACACACCGACATGGATACCATCCATCCTGACCATACAGCCACACCATGCATCATAATGCACCCTAGCTGGACTCTAGATGCAGTTCCTGGTGCCCCTGGGGTATAATCCTAGCCCTGTCGTTAGTTAATCAATCCTCGTAGTATATTTGATCGGTAAGTAATACTCAGCCGCAATGATTCCAGGTCACCTCTTTTTAGAAATGCCAATCGGGCGTTCTGCTTGCACTCTCCGGCCCCGCCCCCCACCTCCAACAATCTCCTGCATTCCTAGTAAGTAGTCCCTGTACGGAAGACATTCAGTTGCTAGTCTCCGAAATGCTGACATCTACCGTAGGGTTGTTTGCGAAGCTCTTCTTCGTTCGGTCTGTTTTCTCCAACATCTACTACCCTGACCCTGGTACTTAAGTCTCTAGCGAGGCTTATGTTCGTGACCTGCATATACACAGATCATCGCCCCGTAAATATCATAGGGAAGCCGCTGGTGCATGTCCATTTAGCTGCGTTTCACTCCCATTTCGGTATAAACATCGCTCCAAGTCATCTGTATCGCATACTGGCGTCCACTTAGCACTGGTAAAAAGTATAAAGTTAGCAACGGACTAGGCACTCCGTTCTTTTCTTCTTCTTGCATTCCCAATAAAGCGCTTCGGCACTCATTGCGACTCCACTCGTTCACCTTTCCAAATACATACATCCTCACTACAGCATCATCTCGAACTACCCGAGTACTAATCCTCGTGCTCCTCCTCCTCCTCTCCTACTCCTCCTCCTCCTTCTCCTCCTTCTCCTTCTCCTCGTACTTCCGCCTCTCCATCAATCCGGCGCAGTTCCTCCGTCATACTGGTTAGATCTCTTCTCTTTCTTTGGCACCCCCGTTTCGGAATTTGCATCAAAAGCGCCCCCAATATCCATCGAAAAAACTCACCAACCTTCTTAAAGACGCTTCCTCCCGGAATGGCCAGAGAGCCGACAGATCCCAACGTGTTGATGAAAGATATATCAGCCGGAGCCCCGCGACACTCTTCGTCATATATGCCTGGCTTTCTTCCATTGCCCTCCAACACCTCCGCGTTGCCATCCCAGAGAACCCAGCACTTGTCCCCGCGACCAGCCATATCAACTATTCCGTCTGCAAGGTCGCCTGCTCCTCACGCTCAAGACAAGAGCGACACCATGCGCCGGACGACTACCATGGCAGATATTCCCCTACCGATTACCTACACGCCCACCACTCATCGCATCAGCAAAGCTAAGAAGGGGAAGCGTGTCCATGCATGCGAATTCCCGGGCTGCAACAAAGTCGGTTTTAAAATGCTCTTTATTGTATGCCGAGCAGTCGCTGACAGTCGCTACGCAGGTTTTCACTAGAGCAGAACATAGACGGTAAGCCAAATGTCCCGTTCTGAAGACGATAGCTTTTGTTCCCTCATCTAATCTAAATTTACCATTAGGCGTCATGAGCTGAATCACAATCCCGAAGCCTCATTTCCCTGTACCCACGAGGGATGCCGCAAAGCGTTCCATCGACCTGATCTCCTGGCGCGCCATATGGAAAGACAGTAGGTTCCACATTCACGCCCATTCTTGCCCTTTTTCTTCCTGTCAGCTGTTCAGAGGGTTGCGATTTTCCATTGACATAAAGCTCATCTAGCGAACTGGACGCGCAATCTGATACGCCTGTCTCTCGCCACTGGCGACAACAACCGAGCAAATCCTCCATCACGTCTGCACCGTCTGGTCTAGTGAACCAGATGCCTGTCGATACCAATCCAGGCGCGTACTCCGCCTCAAGCCAGCCTCCAACATCTATGTCTACGAGCTCAGTCGTGGGCACAGGGGTGCAGCCCGATCTTGCTGGAGACCTCTCTCTTACCTGGAATGGAATGGAGATCCCCTTGCAACCCAGAGCTCCCGTCTACGTCAGCCACATCCGCGACTCTACCGACGACCTGCCTTTTTACTCGTCCCCAGAGACCTGTGCATCTCCTTCCTCCGATGGAACATCATTCCCTATTCCCGGTCCCCGTCACTCTTCTGCACCAACAGCGATGATGGAACGGTATGCTAGCAATGTCTTCCACGCTGACTTGTCTGCCTCCCCGCTTCAATTGCCCGTTAGCACCCGGGAATGGGATCCACTGGAAGCTGTTGCCACCCCAAGTATGGTGCCCTTGTCTTTGGACAGCCGCAATATTCTTAATCCAGTAGGTGAACCTTCCTGCGGGAGTCAGCCCCTGGGGCTTGGGACTAACGTCCGACAAGAGTCTCCAGTGCCAGTATCCCTCTCCAACTTGGATGGGGATGAGTGGTTTCCCTTACGACGAGAACTTGCTTCCGCCCCCGGCATCATTTCAGGAAGCGACGGGATGGAAATCGTGGACATTGTAAAATGGCAGGATTGCCTTGAAAGCTACTGGCTGCATTTCCACCCCTTCTTCCCTATTGTGCACCGACCGACCTTTCCCACCAAACCAAGTCCCCTGATGGCAGGAGCCATGATCGCGATTGGCTCCCAGTACGACAATCGGCCGAATGCGAAGGAATATTCCTTAGTTCTTCTCGAGGCTTGTCTGAAACTACTTCCCAAGGTAAGATCAATTCGAAAATGAAGCGGAAAGAACGTGGCAATCATCTGACCCAAGAATTATCGGTTTAGAGCCCTGCAATAACAAGCCGCTCTCGAGTAACAGACATTCAGACCGTCTTCCTACTGGAAGTGTTATCAAAATTCCGGTCTCGCAGGGCGGATGTCCAAATCTCCCACCGATTTCGGAGCTTGTACGGTAGCGTATGTATTTTCTGCTTATAAAGCTTTTCTAGCGGACTAACATGTTTATTTATAGTTCATGCATGACCGGCACTGGGTTTCCTTGAATCCACTGGCTGTCCTGAATACACTACCATCGAACCCGAGCTCGGACGCGCTAGCCAAAGCACAAAAGTTCTGGGTGGAGCACGAGGCCAGACGCCGTGTATTACAGGCCGCCTTCATCCTTGATGCTCAACAGTCAGTGTTGTTCGCCCAACCGCCGGTTTTGTTGCAACCAAGCGCCGACTGGTCAAATTCATGGGAACGAAACCAGAAAATAATAGACATACCGTTCCCTTGTAGCTCTGATTTGTGGGAGAGCAAACATCTTAGTGGCTGGTTCAATCTAGCCAGTGCCTATAAACCAATGTTGCTGTCGGCTGCTGCTGATACTTTTGGAGGATCTATGGGAGTCCGGCCAGACAGCCTCGATACTTTCCAGTCTACTCTTCTTCTGGCCCACCGCCTGTCTAGTCGAAGACAGGATCAAGAATTCGAAAGCTCACTTCGGCAATTTGGAGACATATTAGAACGCGCAGTTGCCGTTCAAAATCGCCAGTCATTGACTCAGTCACTGGCGAGATCTCAGTCACCGCAGTCGCGCACTCTTTTTACATATCACGCGTTCCTTGTGGCTCATTATACTCCGCTGCATGCCTTGCTGACCGTCAGCGGCGAGTCATGGCTTTTCAATAAAAAGTTGCCTGAAGAAGAGGACTTTCGTATGGCAAAGAGCAGACTGCGGGCGTGGGCATCGGACACTGGTGATGTGCGGAAAGCGGTTTGGCATGCAGTACGAGTCTTGCAATATGTCGTCGCCGAGGACCCAGCGGATCGACCCCCAGAACACGGATCCGCACTTCAGGGACCAATTCCCCCGCAAATGGAATTAGAAAATGTCTTCGGGATGTCGAGAGCTGATTACGGACCGATCATTGAGAGCTGGCTTGGACCATCGGATTCTACATCTATGGTCACTTGGGATGGCTTTCTCTCTGGACCCGTGGCTTCTTCAGAACCGGGCCCGTTAACTATGCTCCACGCTAATTGGAGTCTATACATTTCTGCCTTGGTCTGCTGGGCCTATGGCTTCAACCATACCGCTACCATCTTCTCACAGTCACCATCCTTTTTGACTCAGCATCATGGACCAAACAGCAACACCGACGCGGCCCGGTCTTACATCTCTACAATGCTGTCACTAGCTCCAACTTGGGAGCACATTTCTCACGCTAATATACCTGTGACTGTTCGATGTAACACGCTAGCGTTACTTAAGTTCATTCGCTTAAATACACTACAAGGTCGTATGGGGGGCCTACTAAATGAAGGAGAAAGGGTACTCGCCCGGCTGGGAGAGAGGAAGGGGCCCGAGGGTGGAATGAGAGGGATGTGGAACTTCTAGCCAGCTAGTATGACTTGCGTTATGAGTTATTTCCCGTTTCTCCTTATTGTATATTTTTCTTTTCTTTTCTTTTTTTGATTTTATTTCGGGAAGGGTTTAGGCATTTCACTGGAGTCTACAGAGATGGGAAGGCATTGCGCGGCGTCATGGGTCTTGATTCTTCAAACAGGATGAACTGATGATTTCATGTACTATTACCGTTATATATATACATACGCACGCGCACACACGCACATATATCTCATTTGGAATTGCGATAATACATGTATATGCACGAAATGCACCTCAACCACTTGGATACTGGACTAAATAGTAGGGAAAAGTTTCCTTCGATCTACCTTTTGAGTGTCAATTTCATATCCAAGGACAATACCATTCCTAAAGTGGTTTCGAATAATGAATTGTATTTGAATCACCAGGGAAATTATGGATGCATTCTATATAGGTAAAAGGCTTGATTCATCATCCATGCCGTTCCAAATAATCTATGATCCTGCCACCGGCTGCCGTAATTTCTTCCTATTCTCATATGTAGGCACGTTTTCGTGAAAGATCGCAATAATCCAGCTCCACTTTCCTTCTTTCTCTACTTGCTCTAGTCTAAACTCTTCTAAGGGAGAGAGGTGCTGAGAATATATTACAACGACACGTTATTATGCTGACTAATGAACATGACTTCTTGGGGTGCAGTAGGTAAAGGGGTTAAGAATCCAGGCATGTTAAAAGAACAGCTAAGAACGTAAGGAACCTACCTAATACCCCAGATAGCTATAATGTGCCTACGCATGCATGATTACATACCTGCAGCTATTATTTGTTTACTCCATACCTTCCTCTTTTATTAAAAAAAAGTACAGCATCATTTAATTGTATTATACAACATTGTACTATATTTCATTAGGCAGGTAAAGCAACTGCCAAGTATTTGACAACAAACAAAGGACTCCGGCTCTCCGAACTCCGGCATGTATGTCAACTATACTGATATATGTCGGTAGTAGGAGAATATAGATAGGTACACATTCCCATGGCGTCGAGAGAAGAACAGGCCCTTGCAGCAAAAGACGACTTGAAACCCTTTCCCCTACCGATCAGACCAAAAAAGAAAAGAAAAAGAACCCGAAAGACCCCTAGGGCACGAGCCACATGAGGATGCACAACGATTGATAATCGCTATCTCTAACTTGGCAGATTACATCATCCACCAATAAATACTAGTAATAACCCATCGTTAGTAAATACTAGTTACTATGTACAGTAGTAGAAGTAGTAGTAAGCGATATCTATAATAACACATAATTGATGTCTAAAATAGTTAGGGCTGTGATAATTAAGAAAATTATCAAACAGAAAGATCATAAAAGACTCGAAATGAAACTATTAATAAGAAATTCCAAAACAAATAATAATAGAATAATAGTGATACATATCAGCTGATCTGAGACTCTCCATTCTCTCACTGTTTCATCCGAGATCTTGTTGATCTGCGCCGTTACCTAAACATATAAATGTGGGTACCTACATGTCTTAAGGTTCCGTAAATAAAAATAATGCTAACGCTTAGTAGAGCCTTATTAGACTAGAGCCACGAGCCACACCACAAAGTTGATGATGATGATGAGGTAAAGGTTTTACATACTCTGGGTCATCCTCCCAACTGCAGAGTAATCAATCGTTCCATAAATGCTCACTCACAGACGCGTAGCTTAAAAATAAAATTAGCATCATCAGATAGGATTTGTTGGTTTTAATCTTAGGTGGTTTTCCATGCATGGTGGAAAGACTTCTGTGCATGACATTTACATTAAGTTGGTGACATGCGAAAAAAACCGGAAAGACTAGCTGCAGATGCAATATTCGGTACTCCCGTACGGCGTCCTTACACTAGCCTGAGCCAAATATTTTTATTTTCAGGGTGGTGGAACCGGAGACGCATACGAATGTACCTCGCATGCATCCATCAGTTAGTAATGCAACTCATGTCAGTGAGGGTCACTGTCAATAATAATGTTTGCCCTGGAACGGGCAATATCATATCCAACCTTGCAAAGTCCTATACAGAAGGACAGTAGTTTCTTTTCGGAACTTGATCTTGGGGGAACCTTATTTTAGAATAGTAGCGGATCCATGGATCCACCAAGTACGATCAAAAGGCGGTGAGGCTTGGCCAATCCACTAAACTACCAAGCTACGAGGTTCACTAAAGCCGCTAAGTGGAGCCTCTTGAGCCATGGATCAGCGTAAATGGACAGATGCAGGTGGGCTGAGCCGCTGTCCAAAAGAGGTCCTTGCGGGAAGCATAAGTAGCTCGAGCCTAACCAGTTACGGTTAAATCCATGCTGACCTTGGCAGCTGCACTAGTCCGATAATGGGATTGATTTGTTTGAATTTGGAAAATGCAAAACCTTAATCGACCCTAATAATAGACACAAGACAAAATGAGGGGTCGCAGATCTAGAAAAAATGGAGTCATCTAGCTGTCCGTCACTCTAGAGTCTGGATACTAAAATAAATAATGACGAAGCATTTAGCTGATGGAAGACACGAACCTCGGTACCTGACTTAATTGCCAAACGGTTTACTACATATACTTAGGCTTTTAAGAGCACGGAGTATCGGCTGCGGGCTGGGAGGAATTAGGTATGCACTTGAGTGCCGGAAGGAATAATGCTTGAGCACCAAACGAGAACTTTGTGGAAATCAAAAAAATGGGAGGAGAACTCTGCTCTGTACTCCCAACACGGATTATTATTTATAGAGATATAGATTCATTCAGTTCATTCAGCGCAAAGGTGTTCTCTTATGTAACCCGAATTATATGCACCTGTTTAGGTAATATGTACCGTATTCCGGGAATAATGCAACAAATAATAATAATATGCTTTGTGAAATGCGAGTCTAACAATGTACTATTGACTCGGCTTTCCATACAAAAAACATTGAAACAAATTGACTCCGTCAGTCTCGGTGCCCTGAGATGGTCATTACTATCATATCGTCCATATTAATGAGACAAGTGCCATTATGGTTAATTGCTAATAACTCGACTAGTTATATCATAGTCTTGACTCTTCGCGTTTCCATTAAAGCCGGCCAATGGGAGTACATAACATAACACGGAATGAATGTCGGCAGGAAATTGAGAACAGCGTGGCCAATTGTTTCTCGGCCTGATTATAATCCATTTCAACGAGTAATGGATTGCTGGCTTATGAGATCCTGATTTGATTTACAGAAAAAAAAAAAGGGCTTTTTCTTTGCTATAAACTGCCCACAAGCCTTTTTGTTATTGCATTGACATGTCATCTCTATTTCTTCCTCGAGTCTCTCCTAACAGAAGGCCCACCAAACATCCAAGTTGCCGCTTATACTTACTTACACGTGTCACCACATATGTACAAAAATATGAACAAAGAGACCAAAATTCTAGTGCATCCTCACTTGCAATTAATAAAACTATAGTCTCATGCAGCTTCCGATGTCTTATTTTTTCGGCATTGCCTGTCGCTCGGCATAGATCATATCATAGTCCATTTTCTTATTTGCTCCCTTATGCCGGTGTCTTAAGACTCCACTAATAACTTCATGCTAACTATGATATGCTATGAAATACTACTATGACTAAAAGAGCATTGGTTGTCTAATAATCTAATATGAGTGAACATTCATGCCGTTATTTCCGAGAGACCGCAACGTCGCCTACTCGTACGGCCTTAACTGTATACATTATTAATTCTCAAATGGCCGAATATAACTGGGTCAATAATGATTTGGGTTTATCCTCCCAAAATTTAGATGTCCTCGAGGTTGAAAATTAGGGTTTCCTCGGCCTAACGGCGATATATTAGATGATATGTACATGGTTTATTATTTCTAATAATGTCTAGTTTTGTGGGAAAGCGCTGCTTCAAACGACCATTGAATTGATGCTATATACCGTAGTTAGTTGACAATGGTAAATCATATTAATTTGATGTCATTGCGATGTCCTACTGCATCTTGACAGAATATATGTACAGTGCCATCTATACATGCCTTTGTGTGTTCATTTTGTTTTGATAATGCATTCTCTTTTACGGAAAGGAAGGAAGTCGTGTATCCAATCATGAGATAAACATTAACCTTCAATGTATGTATATTACGATCACATCGTACTAGTAAGTAGACTCATAACAGTCAAAGCTAGGAGACCACTTTTACGATCGAGAACCAACTTTAAGTGAATGATCAAAGCATATGTAGAATGGCTTCTAGGAAATACGACCCTTTCCCTCACTTATCAGTCCACTTCCTTCTAAAGAGCGAATTGCGAGATACAATGCCACCAACAAAACGCCACGTCAGAGCGATTTGTTTATAAAATTGAATGTCTATTATTCACCTTCGTCGAATTTCTCCAACAACAATACGCAAGCAACCATGTAAATTGTCTGCTATCCACGTTCACGAGGTCGCTATATTGGATCCAATCGACACGCCATTGAAACTGAGTTTCTACGTACGACTCCCGAGATTGTTATAACCGCACGGACATGATATCAATGTCTTTTTTTTCTCTTGGAAACCTAAGTTCACAACAATAGAACCGAGTCTCTTGAAGACCTCACAATCTACTGTAGAGCTGCAGATAGCAGCAGCAATAAACTAATTTACATGTTGCTATAATACGGAGAGCTCAATCAGGGCTCATACACGAATTGGCATAGAATTTTCAATTCCCTAGATAGGATTCAGATGACATGCCACATGCTGCCATGTGATACATATGCCTTGGGAAATTTTTTCTACATACTACTACTATAGCTCAGTTAGCATTCTATTAACTCAATAGTACAAATATAAATTCATAGGCGTAAAATAGTCATACGATAGAGGGGTGAGCCCCCCAATCACAAAGAATGCAGTGTGTCATGGCAGCCCTGAGGTATCATCGTGGTGGGAATATAAAATCAAGATTCAAGCCCTTGACTGTGGTCTAGCTCCAGTTTAAATCCATTTTATAGAATTCATACTTGTAGCATAAAACCTTGCCTCCAATCAACAATAGAGCAGGCAAACAGATTACATTCTTACTGTCTATTTGCTCGTATTCATTTGCTCCGCCTTCCCTTTCTCTCTCCTTCTTTTGTGGTTTTTTGTACACATTCGCCGTCATCATGTTTCTATTTGTCGATTTTGGTTCTATTCCATTGTAAAGAATAATAGCTTTATTGCAGAAGGATTCCGCGCTAACGTTGTGATATCGATCGTATAGTATGTACCTAAGTTCTGACAAATTAGCCCAAATCAACCTACTTATCTTCCATTCATATCATGTCCTATAACTAATCTACATGGACTAGAAAACATTTAATGATAAAATTGTGTAGAGAACATTGAAACGCAAACCGCATCGATGAAAGTATACTCTAAAACTAGAAATACCGCAAGAATACGTCTCAATTAGGAGGAGTAAAAGAATAAAAGGAAGAGACGTACTAATGCTGCGGAATTTAAGCCCTCTCTGCATCGGCGACGTGAAATAATTCTAACTCAGGATTAACGACAATAACAAAAATGCCGAATTTGAAATAGAAATATATATGCAATTAGGCTTGTGGGTTGACTTGTCAATGAATTATACCACTGAGTCTACTTTAGAGACACTCCTGGTAATCAACATGGGACTACTCACACGAAAAACGAGCTCGATAACACTATATCGTGATCAGATAAAAGGAGACACTGGCTCAATGACCAGGTCATTTGGTAGCTATCCTTAATAAAGCATATGACTACCCTCAATGAAGCCTCTCCTCATCAGCCATGGGACATGCTGCTATATACATACTATCTTGTTTTCTTTTTTATATTTTCAATCTACGGCTTGTCCCCTTATAATTCTTTATTTCACTACACTGTCTCCGCTTCTTATCGGGACATATACATACTTATTTCTAAAACAACTCCAAACCAGGCTGTTGAATAGTATGAATATTGGCACATTCGTACATAAGCGTACCTCCACGCTCCATGGAAATAAAAACCAAGTAAATTCCTGGACTACACCATATGTATTCAGGAATAAAACAATATTCTACATACGCCACATAGAGCCGAACGTGAGACTATGTTTGCTCCAGAGACTGGGGGGCTCTGGGAGTCAACTGGTAAACGGAGACTTATGATCTCTGACTTTGTTATTGTTTCATTTCTTACCCTGATGTCAGCTCTTGGCTATGCTAGGCTGAGGTCAGCTATCTACCACTAGATACAGTTTGATCTCTGACTTCAATTTTTTGATTTCCGAAATTACCGAGAAGGTTATAAAAATAAAAGGTAACGAACGGTTGGGTGACTTGAATTGTTTTTGCCCCCCGCATATTCAAATTCGCCATCATCGAAAAACAAAGCATAGTACCATAGGGATTCTCGTCACCCAAGAAAAGAAAAGAGATGAGAAACCAAGATGAACTCTTCCCCTATTTCCGTTATCAGGCGATCCAAATTGCCCTATCCCCTACTCTGATGTCGAACTCTCCTGTTTATCAGCGGAGCTTGAGGAAGAGAAGAATGAAAACGTAGCAGGCGGTAGAGGGGACGGGGCCAACTGTTCGCGCCGAACTGAAACAACATTCTGCTCACACTTTTTCGAAGGGTTGATTTTGTGACCGAATCTGATTGAACCTGTTGTAGCAGGCGACTCAACAGTTCCGGCAGTTTGGACATGCTTCACACGAACATAAATAGTAAAATTATCCGCAGGCACCACCCCACCTGTCCCAGAGGCTTCCAGCTCAAAAGGAGAAGGCTCTCCTTCATCAAAAGAGGTGGATGGCGGCGAATATGTGCCCAAGACACTTAACGACCGATCGGAGGCGTTTTCATCTATTTTTCCTGACGGGTCACTCTGGGCAAGTTCTTTGGACAAGGACAAGAACTTGTCAAATCTGCTGGCACGTTTGTTCTGCCCTCGTCGAGTGGCCATGGATTCAGGTTGCGAATAATCATCCAATTCATTCAAATTCAACCCATCACACGAGAGATCTACGCAAAACGCCGCGTCCTTGTAGAAGGATATAGGTAGACTTCGTGGACTCACATTTTTCTTACCAGCAGAACACGAGTCCAGTCCACTCGTCATTTCTTCGCTGTCCAACATCAGTTCAGAAACATCACTTTCGGGTCCAATAGATCCATCATCATCGTCGCTCCCTGTTTCTGTGAATACTACAGGCTTGTAGCTCAAGGACTCGTTCAACTCGACCCGTGAAACTTTTCTTGGCCCTCGTATGCCGAGAGGAAGCATCTCTTCTGATGTGGAAGTAGAAGGATACGAGGCAGGAAGTCGGACAGCATTTGCAACATCCGTTTTCCGCTTGATACGACGACCATCAGAAGAAAGGACAAGCTGTTTGCTAAACCTTTTTACAGAGTATTGAATATATCCGGGGGTAAGATTTATAGCGGAAAGCCGTGCTATGTTCATCAAAAGATCAAGCTTCACCCAGCCGTCTTCATCGAAGGGAAGATCATTGGACGCCACAGCCCTATGGAGGTCCAAAGTATGCTGGGCGTTAAGAAAATCGGCATTGTCCTTATATCGCTGTTCGGAGTCGGTCAAAGGACCGCCACCAACGGTTTCAGTAACCCTCTCCGGGGACTGTCCTTCCACGTTGTTAGGCACAGTAGGAAACCCTGTTTCCGATTTGACAAGATCTTCTAGCGCCATAAAAACCTGCTCTAGCTTTTCTACCACCGCCATCGGAGTGTTGCTAGGGTGATAGATTTCAAAGCTCTCATCGGCTGTAAATTCCTTCAAAATATCCTCGAGTTGCCGTTTCTTAGAAGTGGATAGGCCGTGAGTGCGAACCTCCATAACCTTGTCTACATGCATAGGCCGAATATCATTTTTCTTATATCGACGCAGCTTTCGCTTTAACTCCTTGATCTCAATCGTGAGGTCATCAATAATGTCACGGAGCTCATTGTTTTCACCCTGGTTGCTATTTCCCCTCATATAAGAGAGAATAGAGTCTTCTGGGACTGGACTGATATTTGATGCCACCGGTAAGGAAGCCAAGTCGCCCAAGAAGAATGGCGATTCATCTAAGAAAACATTAACAACTTTAATTAAACACCAGATATGCATCTTACCCTCAAACCTGGTAGACGTAACCGACCGCAATGCCACGTTGGAATTGGCCTCTTCAAACCAATTCTCATTCTTTCCATCTTCGTTATCCAAACAATTGGCTGTGCTTCCTTGTTGCGCGTCATCAACCTGATCCACTTTGCTGCTGTCACAAAACGCTCGACTTGGGTTTAATAATGATCGATTCGATCCGCGGTAGGCTGGAAAGGAAATGTTCTCATCTTTTAATTTCGACATTCGGAATAATGGTAAACTTAAACGTGCAGAAATGTGTCACCCCTAGGGCCTATATGATACCAAAGTGCAAGGAAATACAAATTTTCGATAACGACCTTCCAATTAGCGTGTACTATTGAGATCGTGTACCACAATCCTAAGAAGTAGGAATGTTATCATGTCAAGACTGGTCATGTGCTCAGTACAGTTATCTCCCTAATGAGTATCACAAAGAAAGACAATGCGAACGAGTCTGCAAGCACAATTGGAACCTTCAATAAATGTGCTCCAATAGAGAGAACCCAAGTAGAGGAACTGTAATTATTGAACAGAAGATAGATCGGACAGAGACAAAAGGAAAGGGGGAAGCCACATAGAGTTCTCAAAAGGTCGTCTCCACAAGCAGCAAAACGTCAAGAAGAGTATCAATGACCGAGAAATAGTCGAATTTCCTCTTCTCACGGACAACATAATAACCCTTTTATACCACTGTTTGAACGATTTGTGACCCTCGCTCTCTCCATCATGTTGCCCTTGGTTGGTAAGACAGCGCCGCGCATACCGCGAATCTATTCGCTTTGACAGCCGCATCGCTTTCAAAATCGCCATAGTGGGCCAGTCGGTCTACGCAATATCTGAAGGAGTAACCCTTTGGGAAGTATGTTGAGTTTTATATAAGAGCCCCTTGGATCACCACTAGAGGTCACGATCTGGAGATCAGATCATGTGACCATACGGACCTCGAGATCGGGCCAGTCAGAGGATAGCGATCGGGTTGAAAATTCGCCTTCGCCAAGCTTCCCTGTTTGAACAATTGGCCAAACCCCCGGCAACTCTTCAGGGCGTGCATGGATGTTTAGACTGAGTTTTGGAAGGCTCTGAGTGGTGGAAGGGTGGAGTGCCCCACCACAATTCAAAAGCTGTGCTTCGTCGCCTCAGGCTAATTAATAAAGCTCCGGCTGAGAATTGGAGGACAATCCTGGCGAACCTCAGGCTCCGTCTTGCAACCTCTCAAACTTGGGGCCAACAATCTCTTCGATACATACAGCCATGGCCATCAATCCATTCAAGAATGTCGGGTCCTTAGTGAGCAAGCTGTACAGCCGTCAAACTGGGCTTTTCTACGAACGGCCGAGCTCACGTGCGAGTCCAAAGATCTTGAGAACAAGCCAGTATTCGAGCATACAAACTCCACCTTGACTACGAAAACTGGTGAAGCCACATGCCAATTGTGCGCCTTGTATGTCGATCCTCAACCGCCGCAGGCCCCTCTATTTTGAACACATAACGGCACCTTCTCACGAAACAAGTATCCAACGAGGTGAGGAAGCGCTTGAAGGATAAACGCTACTCTGGCCACAGCCCTCTCCGTGGAGCAGTACGACATGCCGCTGATGACATATTCAACGCCTCGGTCGCGGTGGTCTGAAGCCTTCAAGGGCTAATTCCGTATCAGTCAGGCTTATAAATTCGACCCAACAGGTTTTGAACCTGTGATTCAGACCTTCGCCAGTTGTCATGATCCTGCAGAAAGGGAGGCACTATATAGGTCGCATGGGAGTGGTCGATTGCTAAAGCAATCGACTATCGTGGTCTTTTGGCGGAGTTGGTACCGTCCAGCGTTTTAGGCTCTAGGCTCTGGGATTCCTGCCCATGGGAGTTCTGACACCAGTCATCGATTTCTATCTAATTTCTCACTCATTCGCAGGATATCGACTTCGCTTTGACTCGTTCAACGTCACCACCAACTCTGGATTTTGATTCGAACTGGAAATCTCGCGCGCCTGATTTCGACCCTACTGCTCGATGTCCCGCGTGACGGTGCCGCGTCTAACTTCTGCGCCTAATTTCAAACCGAAATTCGACAATCACCTCATTCCCTCTAGAGCTGTCAACGCTCTTTCATATGTACCCTTCCTCAGCGTCATTCATGCTTCTATTAACTACAGCTTACTTCCCATCTGGCAGGGTCAGCTATGTAGGACCTGTCCTCGTACCTCTGTAAATAGCTCAACTTCTCTCTCAATCTCTCTCCTGAAGGCTTTTGAACATAGATCTTGTTTGTCTCTCTCAATCAGCTTCTACTCATACCTTTTCAACTCTTCGAAGTTTAATTAGTAAACCCCAATATCGATTCAACCGTGAGTCTCTGAGGCCTTCTTCCCATTCTACATAGGTGCAATCCAATCACTCTTTGGGTCGGTGCTATGCATCTTACAACTGAGGCTCTCTCTCTCCAATCTTGGCGAATGTGTAGGCATCATTTTATGAAACCTCATGACGTTACATCTTAGGTAAAAAGCCCCTTAATTTAATAAATATTAACATCTGCTAGGATCCTAACCATGTTCCTAATATAATCTTCTAGATAGATTGCTTCAGAATCCTGCGACCCAGCGCTATTAATTTCTTATTAATATCTATATACTAACTAGCGGTTATTAAGCTAAGCTAATAAGTCCATGTATATCGTGGTTGCTATAATCCACGAATGACTATTCATCAATTGTATTCTAAATTGGATAGGCTTGTATAGCGCACAACAGAGCACAATGATCTCCAACGGATTTTTTTAATTTGGAATATTGGGGTTGCTGTCGCGTCGAACGTGGATTCTTGGAGGGATGCAGGGGCTTTTTGGCGTCAAGCGCTGCTCCAATTGTATTATAAAGTGGGTAGACTTGTAGAACGCATATCGGAGCACAATGTGCTCTAACAGATATTTTTTATTTGGAATGTGGGGGTTGCTGTCGCGTCGAACGTGGATTTC
>NPHW01002668.1:0-22182 GCA_002240705.1 Elaphomyces granulatus
GTCTAGGTATTTATAATAGCATTATAGGAAGATCATCGGGGAAGGTGAGAGCTGAATCCCCGAGTCCCCGAGTTAGTAATAGATCATAATAAGAAATCATCTCGGATTGGAACCGGTCCTCCGTTCCAGATCCGATGGTTCATCAGAGTAATGTGCTCAGACATATAGAAAGTGTACCTTTGTTTGCTGTAGTGAGAAATCGTCCACCAAGAGTTCAATATCTCCACGCCAATACTTGATATGTGGAACGGGCAAATCCTTCTCATTGGTGGCTTCATTGTGGGCAGCCTCCAACTCCGCAAATAAGGCGGCATGCCTCTCCCTCCAAAGTCTGTGCGAGAAGTGTTTTGGGCGGGGGTGGGGTGGTTCCACTCCATAAACACTGCTCGTAATCCCTATCTTCCGTTGGAAATCAAGAACAGATAAAAATAAATGATAGTTTTAATAACAATAATGTTGTTTCGGTGAACCTAGACAATAACCATGGAACTTAAGACAGAACCAAGGGAAACACAACCACATTTGAGAGAGAGAGGTTTGGGTATCTAGGATATACCTAGCTTGACGGTATGTAATAAGAAACCGTTTGAACGGGTCGGGTGCCGTTCGACGTGGCTGATGCGATGGCGCAGGGATAGATGATGTGAAGATAGTGTGAAGGCAGAATGGTGTACAGTTTAGATGTAGTTATCCACTGTTCTGTTGTAGAGGGCTTCTGCCCGTTCTTATACGTTCCTGGTGCAACTGGCAGAAAGCCACATTTGCAATTCTGAGGTAATCGGCCCTGTATATTGAACGACAAAAGTTGCGTTGTCTAAGTCGGGTGAGAGGATGGAAGACACGACTTTAATGTTCAGTAAGTCGACATCATTCTGAGTAAGAGATCCGGATCTCGTACGACCGAGAAGACTTTGGAAGACAGTCATCTGCTCGTCTAGTATGAATGGGGACTGATGAAACGTTGATCTCGATGGCAAGCATGCTGCTGTCGGACATAGTATCCAACAGGGTCCTCCCTGCCTCACTTCTCTCCAGCTGGGAATGATTTCATTCGAGAGCGAAGATAGCGAAGAAGTTCGCAAGGCAATGGAAAAAGGTGAAAAACGCCAAAAATGCGAAAAGTCTAGCTCAATTTGCCAGGACGGCTGGTTGCCATATATCTCGTTCGACATTGAGGTTCGGTTTGGTAGCTGGGAATACTACATGGGCACCTTGTTTTCGTGTAAGGATATATATCGATCTAGAGAATGAAGCTTTGAAACTCACACATGAGCTTGTAACGCCTTCACTGAGAAGAACTATAGTCGTTGAGTTCTGTTGACTCAACTGATAGGGTCCCGCGTGAGTCGGGAACTCTTGTTCCTGGCCGTCGTCATAGTACTCTGCTACCCTCTACTTCCGGCTAATAACTGGCCCAAGTAATCGACCGGCCCAGGGTTTGGGTGAAAGGCAAATGCCCATCGAGACACGAGTCTTCATTAGTTCGGATGAAATGATTTCATCGATGCTAGCTGACGAAGTAGCGAACTCTTGCGGTAACTTGTAGTGTAATGTCGTAAGCTTTCGGGGTTAAATTCCCTTTTTTGGATTTGATGCAATCCTGCAAAGCCACCGTACAAGGTTGCAAGGCATGCTCAAAAGGAGAAATATTCGAGGGGGTAATAACCTGCACACAGCGAGGCTCGTTTGCGGGGTCATCTGGATGTGTTCAAGTCGCCAGGCGAAGTCTCGCTGCTGGAATATGTGGGGGAAGGGCCTTCCATATCTCAACACTTATTGTATAGGTCTTTTTTGTTGATTCGGCCCAGAACAACCGAACGACAACCTTCACATCTCGCAGGTATTTTTCAAACCACTGCCAAGCCTTTCTCCTCGGTTTATTTAGAGACTGGGTGGAAATGAGGGTTGGGATGGAGGATAGCGAAGGATTTTATATGTTGGACTTTACAACAATCTTATAGGTCAAGATGACTTCACTGACCAGGCAACAATTTGAAATGAAGTCATGTAACAATGTAATGACATTATTATGATCTAGAAAAGGCAAAGTCAGTGCTGCCTAAAGCAACAAGTAACAAGCAAACGAATCATAGAGGAGGATCATATAGGTGTCTATATGACGTCAATATCCTTCGACAATATGACGTTCTCGATATATCCAGTATACTAGTGTACTGTGTACATATATAAGAATCATCTGAAATTCTGCTTACTATGCTTATTGGACCTTTTCGAGTCGCTCTTTGCTACCAGAGGCAAGTTCGGAACTGGGCTACTCCTCCGAAACAACTACCAGTCACTCTTATTGCATGAGATTGCTTGCTACCTACGAATCTATGATATATGCTCATGCTCAAATATAGGACTTTCTTATGTATTCTCATGCCGCAGTGCTTGATTATATACATGCACCATAATCTTCCTATCTGTGTCTGCCGATTGATGATCACCAATTGCTCTTCGTGAAATAGGTAATTATTAGTATCAAAAGGACCCTTTTCGTAGAACATAAAAACATTGAACAATGGTAACAATTCTATAATACATTTTCGTACCTTCACATTTAAATCACATCCGTTTCCCACCTTCCTCTGGACAATAATGAAGATCATCAAATGTAGATTCCCAAGACGCCCAAGAGTGGTAAATGGATGAAATAAATTGGGTAAGGGAGGAAATGGAATCAGGCTTAGAAGTAGGGAGCGAAGTTTAGGGCATAGAAGAGAAGGGTTGTTGATGGATAGGATTTCTTTTCTTTTTCGTCACCTTCCTTCCATTTTCCTTAACGGAATACCATTGAAAGGTCGTCATCCATGTCCACGTCTTCCGTACCAACAGCTCCAAACTCCCAATCCCCTTGCTCAATCCGGCTTACGCGGTCCAATTCAGCTTGGTATTCCCGTCGTAGATGATCCAATGTGACTACAACCCTGCGCCAGAATTTATTCTGTGGGCCACCGTGACTCGAGCCGCTGTTGCTGCTGAATGACAACGACCTGCCGGTCTTGCTATGGGGCGTAAGTGGGCTGCTGGGATCAGCGAATACGTTCTCATCGCTATCCATTTGAACACTGCGACGCCTGTCTGACTCCGCGTCAGACGTGTCTAAATCAACAAGAATGTATGCTTCACTTTTCCCCACGCAAGCGAGGAGATTTATCAGCGCCAGGAGCTCATGTCTTATCTCCTTGCTTTCGGGATCGTCTTCCTCCACTATGTGACGCGGCTGATTGGCGCTCGGGCGTCGAGTCAACGTAAGGTGCATTGGTGTATCTCTCGCTTTCCGCAGTCGTTGGACGGTTTGGTAGCCGACTTCAGCTGCACCACGATAATCGTTACGTGCGACTCGATAGGCATGGAGAATCCTATGATAGTCAGGAGCGGTGTTTCCGTCATGCCATCTGTTCGGGGTATCGAGCATGGAGCTGAAGGATGTCTGTTTTTTAGCCAACGATACAAGAGCTTCATCTAGGTAGGATGAGAGATGCGGAGTGACTGCAAGGGGAAAGTGAAGCAGATGCTTGATGCCTGCTGTGCCTGGGCCGCATGCATTAAGTATGTTTGTGATGAGAGAGCTCAGGGCGGACTTCTGCAAAGCCAGATCCGTATATCGTGAAAGGGCAGAGTAAGCTTTGTCAAACTGCGAAGTTTTCAGAGATGCATGAAATAGACGTGAAAGAAGGTCCGTTCGGAGGCTTGCGTATTCGGGCTTACTCATCGGCTCCAAACTTTTGCTGTTGAGTGCCTGCAATGCAAGGCTCGCAAAATCTGCGACGTGAGAAAATGACCTTGCTTGTTCAAATATAGTGAGGATGTGCTGAAAGTATTTCGGAAGGCCGTTGTTGAAGCTGTCAACAGAGATGATATCAAGCAGATTTGAAGACATCTCATGTAAATTACCAAGGGCTCTTCCCGAAGCTAAACAATCCATCATTAGACGGTGTCTATCCAGTAAAAGGGAAAAGGAAAATTATTGAACCTGAACAAACTTACATAGGAGATGTGCGGCTTTTTGAAAGTAAATAGCCGCGGTATCGAATTCAGATCTGGCGACGTATAAGCGGCCCTTTGCATACGTCCCCCATGCTGTGCTTGGTTGGAATCGAAGAAAGTCCGACGCAAGATCGATGTTTCCGTTGGCGATTAGGTCGCATTGGATGAAAACCAAGACGTTTGGGAACGCTACCTCACCCTGTCGCGTTACCCACGACAGGACATCGCGGATACCCAGAGTTAATGTATAGGTTTGAGGAACGCCGCTTGCTGGATGGGGTTTGATGTGAATAGCAAACAGGTCTTCAAGAATCGTAGAGGCTAGAATGTTTCCTTTCTTTGATTCTGTCGACTTCAAGGAGAACCCGGGGACCGAACTGTCGCGTGTCTCATCAACAAGCCGGTTGCGAGATACACGGGTATTCGAAGCCAACCAGGTCATCATTTCATATTCCTTCATCATTACGATGAGCATGGAAAATAGATCTACAGAATTAAATGTGGATGATTCTTCTTGGTTTATTTCACCATCGATAAAAACAACAAGAAGAAGGAGGTCATAGAGGATCTGCCGAATGTGCAATATCGTCTCCTGTGAACCGTTGACGGTTACCCTGAGTCCAAAGGCGGTCGACAGAAGATCTGAATCTTTCCCAGGAAAACCGAGCGGTACAGTGTCCAGAACAGAATAAAACAATTCGTTTGGTAGTACGTATATGTTTAGATGTTCATTCATCGAAGCACAGAGACTGTCGAAAGTATCGTCAGAAACCTGCTCTGCTAATCCACAACGTTCCTGAAAAGCTGCAAGTCGATCTGGGGCTGAATAAGAAGGCTCGAGGAACAACTCCGCATCCAATGCAGTCTGGCATTGGCGGTGAAGATCAGCAGGCAGTTTCTTCCTGAAATCCGCAGCAACTTCGATCAGATATGACATTTGTTCGTATCGATCATTAAACTCCGAGTCAAGGTTTCGATGCCTCCAACGGTCTCCAATACTCTCTATGGCATTATGGAGTACACTCCCCGAGTTATGCAGGACCAACTCTGTAGAGCTACATTCCCTTATTAGAGCGCACGAGCTAGAAAGAAATATCCACGGCGAATCTGTGTAAAAATCATAGGCAAGACCAATCGCCTCAAATCTTCTTTTGTTTATGTCCTCGACAATCTGCCAAAACTGGCGCCACTTTGTATCTGTGTCAACTCGATACCTTGCGAAATCCATATCAGTTTCTGAATATTTTCGCAGTGAGACCGTAGCAGCAATCGTTGAGCAAAGTCGCCCTTGTAAGGATACATTTTTCTTGGAAGCGCCTGAGGACCTGGGTTTTAGTGCCTCTTGGTATGTCACGAAAGCAGTTTCTAGCACTTCAGTTGGGTATCTCCCTGGATGGAAAAAATATTGCAGCCATTTTTCAGTTGGATCAATCAAGTCTGTTGAAACTAGAACTGGTGGTGGGTCTTGGCGGCGCGTCTCCAGGGCTGTCATAACCCAGTTTGTTGACCAGTCATCTACCAAACTTTGGAAGTCGAAATGTACGCTGCACAAGTTATAGAGAATATTATTCCTCCACAAAATCCAAAGCTCCATGCGTCTCCCTTCTTCCATAGGTTTGACGTGAAAGTCAGCCACGTTCCAGAACATACTTCCGGACGGGTCCGGGTCTAGAGGCTTCAAAACAGCATTTGGATATAAATCCTCTATCGCCAGCTGCGTGGTTAGTCCTCCTTTGACAGCCCAGAACTTGAAGCAACCGTCCTCATGTGGAGAGTAGGTAGCCACGTAATATCGATATTCACCATCCATGGCCCTCTCGGCATTGAATACTCGGATGAAGCTGGTGTCGGAAGGATTTAAAAGGTAGGATGTTTGATCTTGCCGTTGCACTTGACGGTCTAAGAGGTCCTTCGAAGCTACTAGCTTATTCGTGGCAAGATTCCAAATTTTTAGAGTATGGTTCAGGCAGACAGCGAAGACATATGTCTGATCCGATGTCGTAGCAATAGCATTGGCAGTATTGTAATCGAGATTGCGTCCATTAAACCGAACCGGTTGCTGAGCCTGCCACTTCATGAGCCCACGAAAAGACGCACCCCAGCCTTTCTCGTAGAATGTTATCGGAGTCCAATGCGAACCTTCAAAGACAACAGCAGGTTAGCTCCCATACTCTTTGTTAAATACAAAATGGTAACTCATTCAAAAGCATACCGTCATCGCCAGCCCTCCGCATCAATCGAAGGAGCGCACCACTATCCAGAGAAATAAACAGCTCCGTCGTACCGCTCGCATGAAGACGATGGGGGTATGCAAAAGTTAAAGGAGATGGAGAACAAGTTTTGCACCAGTCTGATATGTTCTCATCAATTGAAGCTACTCTTCGAAAGAACTCTGGTCGTAAAGACAGGGTGTAGAGCTGCTTTGACGCCGTGATCACAAAGACATTCAAGATTTCGTGGTCCTCCGTATCGGCAAACGCCACTCCTGACGGTATGATTGCATCTTGGAAATCCAAGCGGAGAGTGACATTCGCCTCATAATGGTCCATGGAACTTCTCGTCAGATCCGCCGACTGTATCTCCAGGATGCGACTGTCATCGACCACTTTCCACATAAATGCTCGGGGATAAACCTTTCGTTGGCGGAAATATATAGAGCCCTGACTCGCCAAGCATCGTCTAGCAAAGTCATCCTCATCCTTAATACTCGACTCATCCTGTATCGTTTGCGAAGAAATGGAGAATCGGGTTCGACGCTCAGCGGTTTCCTGCGTGGGAATTTTGATGTCGACCACGGCGTCAGGAGCAATCGGTCGGACTTCGGCGACGATTTCCTTATAAGTTTTCGCCATTGCGTATTAGAATAGCGAAGACACCGCTTAGAGAAACTCTGTCTCAGAGCTCCATATTTGATGCGCTGTAGCAACAAATCTAGTGTTCTTGTTCTTATTACACGACACAAGCTCCTTAAACAAAAGTGGATTTGGTTAGCGCGGTCACATAGGACCTGGTATGATACCAGGTACCTAGGTACATACGGTACCCAATAAAGTACTACATACATACTTTCGACTTGATTTCTGGGACTCCTAATAATGCTTTGAGACTAGGAATCAGGCGGGCATTGATGACCAGTCATATATACGATCCCATGATTATCATAAATTTGTAGGATGTCTCGGAATACTTAAGCTCCCGGTTTGAACAGCGTCTTTCTCAAGAAGAAATTTTAGAGTATCAAGAATCTTCGTATATTTACTTCCTCGGGAAAGTCGTTAATAGCCTTTGTACACCTCGTATCTCTTGCAACAGTAAAATTCTTTTGAATCCGTGAAGGGATGATGAAGAATCATCCTAACGCGACAGAATGTTCGTAATCCAGAGAGACGGTTTTAGAGCTACTATATTGAGCAACATAACTAGCTGATAGAAACTCGCGGCAATATAATGCCCGTTGAGCAGAAATTCAGGAAATTAAGGAAGGTTAGATCAGTCAATTCCTCGGTATTTTTTTTATTTTTTTTATTTTTATACTTCTCGAAAACAGACTTGCCTGCCTGGAACTCGTTATCAACATGTCTACCTGAACTCTGCCTAGATCCTTCCTTAAAGATTGTCCTATGCTGCAAACAACAACTGACTTGAGAATTATTCTCTCGGCGGAAACCGACACTCATCGCGCGCATTTTTCGAGCGATTTAGCCCATCCGATGTAGTTATTCTGCCCATCATGAAGATAAAATCAATAAAGCTTCGCTTACGCTTGCTTTAATAATAAAATTTGCCGATACATTGCTCTTCCCTAGCGCCGCTTGCTATGCGAAATTAAGGAATCGGAAATAGAAAACAGAAAAGAAAGAGGCAAAAAAAGAAAAATTTTTACATCACCAGCTATAATTCATACGGCATGGTTCCAAACTCATCTCTCATTATGTTAGTGAAGTCCTTCCACCTTTACTTACTCGCCTTCCTGATCTTTAGGGCTTGGGTCCCCAATACCATCTTCTCTGATGGCAAACATACAGTCGCTCTCGGGGAGACATGGACTATCGTATATTTTGCAAATTCTGGTTTCTCCTCTCCCCTTCTTCAAGCTCAGCCTGGTGGTGCTTGCGTGTGCCATAATGTGGCCGCCTACTGGTTTCTTTGGGTCGGGGTTGAACATAGCAGCGGGACCGCCATCGACTTGAGAAACGACTTGATTCGTTATCACAACAGCAATACCAAACTCATCCGCAAGACGGTGTAGGGTGCGTAAAAACTTTGCAAGGTGGGTTTGGCGAGAAGCAAGTTCCCCACGCCCATTGAAATCCGTTCGATAAAGGGATGTCGCAGAGTCGACGATAAGGAGCGAGAAACGGGTCTCGCACATCATTTGAGATGCTTGGTTCAGCAATTGAAGCTGATGATCCGAATTGTAGGCTCGAGCGTAGGCCACATTGTCAAGGACCTCCTCCCCGACAAGTCCATACCTTTGAGCAACAGCGAGCAATCTAACAGGGCGAAAAGTGCCCTCCGTGTCAATATATAGGCATTTTCCCTCGCCCCCCCCCATGTCAAATGGTAACTGACAAGTTACTGCAAGCGTGTGGCAGAGTTGACTCTTGCCCGTCCTGAACTCCCCAAAAATTTCAGTTATTGAGCCGGTCTCGACTCCACCCGCAAGAAGAGTATCTAGCTGTTTTGAGCCTGTCGTGATCGATATAAGTTCGCTTCGTCGAGCGTGCATCTCAGTGGCAGTGGTAAAGCCCATTGGAACAAGCTTTGAGGCTAGAGTTATAAAGATGTCAGTTACTGCGGCCTTGTTTTAAAGTAACCGTTAAGAATCAGTCGGAAGGTTCACTCACCTTCAGCGAGAATTTTTGTAGCTTTTTGTTCAGAGATGCCTTTAATTTGTTCCAATGCTCGTTTTGGTCTGTATAAGCCAAAGGGTCGTTCATTAAGAAATGCCTTTAATATCCAGGTGCTGCTGCTTAACTGCAAAGGAATCGGTTTAAAATATGACGTGGACAACATACGTATATGCCACGGCCTCAACGGTATGGAAGCCTCCTTCAACAATCAGTTTGATATCCCTCGCCGTTAGGCCTGCAACCCCCTACCACAAAGCCGTTAGTTAATCTATCCTCATTCTCGCTATTCGTCGCGTTTATTATATCATTGTAAAGGAGCATTACAGCATTTTCCTCAGCAAAGCACTAGCACTTCTCACCTCAAGAGCAGATATGGGAGTTGGCGCGCCTGGGCCAGGTAATCCGCTGTCATCGTGTTCACTCTGAGATTCCGCGTCGGCGGTCATTTTGGAAAATAGGACTGAAATGAACACGAAGGCTTGAGGAATCGGTTTGCAGTCAACTAGTCGAAAATTTTCGCAAGAAATCGAGCGTGTAACAATCAACTCTGTCTATGCGCGTTTTCCTGACTAATAAAGAAAGCAGATGTGACAGCACGATTTCCAGAAATAAGCTTGTAAATGCTATTAGCACAAGATGTCTGTCTGTTTAGAGGAATTTAAAGAAGTAATAATCGCAACGCGTCAAGTCGCGAAACCACGTGATACCCCACTTGAGAGTTTAGGTTTTAACTAGTAAACTTTAATATTTTGCGCTATTTTCTTATAAGTTAGACAAGATACCTACCTACATAGGTATGATATCCTACACCTCAAGAACTCATTCGAAGACAAATAAAATTCCTTGATGTTTTATCCCTTGGATTCTTCTATATCAAAATAAGTCAGCTCCGGCCGCGATATTTCCTTAATTACCAGCGCTTCTTAAGCTCAATACCATTCTCTGGTTAGATTCTTGAATCTTCATACATATATATCACTGCGGCTGAATTGGGCCAGCAGGCTAAGATGTTTGATATAGTCTCCTCTCGCTGTTATTTACTGCCGTACGCCTCATTCTCATTGTAACAAGCCAAGAACTTCAAGTTCTACGTATCGGAGCCACAATCTCGCTGACAACTTCCTTACAACCGCTGTCTTCCTACTTTGAGTATCATATGATTGTTATTCTTGTCACTTAGGGCCTGTTCGGTCCCCAAATTGAGTTACATAAATACCAAGCTAGAGAAAACCTGCAGTCTAGCCCTTCAGCCAGGCCACCATTATACAGCAGCCCCGGCCGTTTACCTAGAGTTGTGTCGTCACTTGAACCATTGCTTCCATCCCCTTGGTGACGAGCTTGCGGGAACGAAACCCGGGGGGCAAATGGAGAAGATAAGGAAGGAGGAATGGGATGAGAAGAGGGTCTATGATGCGTAAAGATAGCTCGAAGGTCTTCAGAACTAGTGTCTCTAATAAGATCCACCCTTTGTTGCTCATGTCTTGGGCAGTGCATTAAGACTTGGTATACAACTGCAGTTTATGCATGCCAACCGCGCGGGAACATCATCGCTGGATGCACCGGGGCGGGATATATAAGTCTGGCCTTTCTCGCGTCCCCAAGTAGAAGTTGCAAGCCTTGCCATAAGATCTTGGGCTTGGATTCTGAGTTGATTTAACACGCACCGCGCTGGCTATATCCGCTGAGAGATCACACCTCCATTTCGTGAAGTGGATGAGTTGGTATTATTTGTCCGGTGCAAATATATTAAGCGCTTAGCCCACACAATGCATTTCTCATGGACCAGTATTGGCCGATAGAGACAATAAGGCTTCTCATCATTGGGCTAGTAATTGTATCGTTATTGGGCAGCTCCGGGCTCAAAGGGCAATCAAGTTCAACAAATTTGCGCTATGTGGTTCTACTGCCTCAGCGAGGTTCTTCCCTAAGGAGATTCTGGTCATATATATCCGGCTTGCCCTAGGGCAGCCGTGTAGAGTCTGTAGACAATCTGCCTCAAGGGGGAGAGCACGCTGCAGGGCGTGGAGTGGGTCCATACGTATCATCTTGCCAGCTGCAGGTGTACCGATAGGGTGAAACCCTTGCAGGGGTCTAATTTTTTGCAGCACCTCAATGTTATCATAGATTGGATATCAATCAGAATATTGCCGGTGTGATCCTGCGCTGTAAGTTAGCCAAACTTGAACTCTGCTCTAGGGCTGCAGTATCATCATACACAGAATTCTTTATTTAGCAACTCTGATGTGAATACTACCATAGGAAGTTTGAATAGCTTCAAATTTGATCGGGTTCTTGAGGTTGAAACTGGATGAAGGAGTTGCGGGAGAAAGACGCGTACTTGCTTTGCCATAGAAAATATTATGGGGCGCGAAGTATCTAAGTTTAACTACACTAACTAGTAGTTCGAAACTAACTAAACGCTTATTAGTTACACATGATAGACGCCTGGCCAATTGCAAGATGTTTGATGCTGCAGGGAGAGAAATCCGGCCGTTGAAACTTGAAAGAATTCTTATCGAGACCCATCATTGCTGATGAACTCCGGCTTTCTATTTCACTGAGACTCATGCTATAGATGCTTTGAACTGACAATGTTAGAAAGCGACCTGCCAGTGAAAGGACACATGATCCTTTCTCGATAACGGAATCACAATAATTGGACCTGTCCTCACTTCGAACGATGATGGACAACTATAGCTAACTTGCAAGTCATAAATAAAGATAAACAAAGAGATTGTTGGCATGTATTTAATCATTAGGTTATCCGTGACACCCTGATTAGTCAATAACGCTCCTAGATAGGCCCAGCTCATAGTTGACATTAACAGATTCCTGGATCCTGAGACTTTCCAATACCTAGCAGACGATGCTAATGTGCTAAAGAGGGTGTACACGGGATGTTTTTAAGAAAAAGAAAAAGAAAGAAATATTCAGCAATGATTGAATCGTGAACGCAAAAAGCGCAAATATAGATGCATTTCCAGAGACTCTATTAGTTATGTTATGTGCACAACTCTTTGAAACATATCGACTGGAAAGTCGCTGAAATGGGAGGCTCGAATCTTGGCTGTTGAGGGGAAGCAGGTAATTGTCGGACGGGAATTAGAGCCATTATCGCCGCTTGCCGCCATACATTGGTGTGTTGACAGGCATCGATTGTGCTGCCGGAGGCAAAATTGGGCTTGGTGGTATGCTCGTGGCTGGAGTCTCTGACTGATCTGGACTGAGCGATGCAGGACTCGAAATCCATATTCCTTCAACCTGTATCCCACTCTCAAGCGCCCTTGCGCCGAATGGTATGTCATTTCTGTCGGTCTCATCCAAATCGACACTTTTGGGACGTTCCACCCTTTGACGTTCTTCCTCGACGGCAATTTTCTTGAGCCTTCTTCTGTTGTTGCAGAGGACACCAAAGGAGTAGACGAATACGATTACCTAGACGTCTGTTAACCACAGCCGCAATGATGGTGAGGGCATCGCTTGTACAATGAGACAACCGAGGATCTAAAGTGGTTTATCAGCACACGAGCGCCAGATCTAGTGAATGTTTGGACCTGTTGAGCATACGAAGCACATCTTCTCCCACAATTCCCAACTCTCCCAGAACTCCATCTTTTCACTCGGAAAGAAAAAAAATACTAAATGGAGCTAGGTCTGTTTGTTCCTCCGAATGATTTGCTCGAGAAAGGATGGCAGACGATGTTGGGAGAAAAAGAGCTGTGACCATCAGAGAGTCGGAGCAAGAATGGCCGATTTACAGAACTGGCGCATTATGATCTCTGTGGTTATGGGATGGATGTTAGAAATGGTGCTGCTAGAAAGAGGTAAAGGAAAGAACGAGGTTCGAGGAGACTTTCCATAATTGCTCTACCTTCACTGGACTATAGAGTTGGGCCCACCTGTGCACCCATTCTTTACAGACAACTAGGAATGGAATTTACGGTATGCCGTGTGTAATTTCATCTATAAATACCAAACGAGGATAATCACACTTGCAATTGCTTGTCTAGTTGATCCATGATTCATGCAGGCAGAAATCCACCTTTGCAATTTCCATACACGTACCAAGGTAACTATGAAGATGCAAAATTCGATGCTACTAACTTCTTTTAGTCATTGCCTAGGTTTCTCATGCTAGATCAAAGCGTACCTGACCGATAAATAGACTGACATGGTCAAGAGAAACAGAAGTTATCGAGCTCATCTGGACTTGAGCATCATCGGGTAGCAAATACCAATCTAATTTACAACTTCCCTAACTGCACTCGCGTTCTTGTTGCTTCTGAGGCTCGCGAGCTTGTTGTACCTTTTTAAAAAATACAGCTCCGCCGTCACGTTCAATAGGAAATGATTTGTCTCCAACACTAAGAACCATGGAAAGGCATCGGTGTATCATAGGAAACAGTATGCACAATGCCTCAGGCTGGACCAGATTGCTTCGCCCCGCATGTCTTAAGGAATATTCGTTCACGCCATTATTACAGGCAGCAAACCCCTAATCTGATGATGGGAATAAATATCCCTTTAGTTGGCTTAGGATCTGTCTATACAAATCTGTGTGTAAATAGGGAGAAGCAAGTCTAATTCTCGATTGGTGGGAGATATAGGCGACTGACGGCTAGATGCTTGGCCGTCTAAAGCATTGACAGTACTTGTAGTTACTATTACATTATGATATATGAGACATTGAGTACATATTAATCCCTTCCCAAACGCCCGGCTCAAGCACTTTCGCTCCTGGTTTTTTCTATTCAAAGTCTTATTAAAACTTACTTCCATAAGAAGCAGAACTGTATCGCAAAGACAGAGAAAGTATAAAAGTCCGCCTTTCCCTTCAGACTCACCCATTTTGGAAAAGCAGAAACAACAACAGTGACGGCTGCCAGAACAATACAAAGGAGGAACGTCAATTTCAGGCCATCCATATATGCTTCCAGAATGCCTGGGATCTGTTCGGGAGTGAATACATGGCGAAGCTCTGTGGCACCGGTTGCGATCACCTGTTGTGGATTGACGGTGGGAGCCGTCTCCGGTAATCTCTGGGATAGTCTATTCACAAAAGCCGCTTGGCGGTGCATTTTGGGCATCTGCCGGCCAAGGCACAATCTGATACCCAATCCAGTGGCCGGTGCTGGTGTCAATCTCAAACGTGTAAATTAAGCCGGAGCCAATCGTCTCCATGACTGCCCCAATAACCATTAGATAACCAAATTTGCCAAATACCGTGAGAAGAATGCCTGATATGATGGTGGACAGGCCAAAGACTCCTTTGATCGATTGGAAGTAAATTGGAAGGTAGTAGATCAGAACAAACATAGGTCCGGCGACAAACATGACGTAAATGCCGGCCACGAGAACGTTGCGTTGCTTGAGAATTTGGCCAGGGATCAGAGCCCTTTCACCTGTCCACCACTAGATGATGATGAACAATATGAGGGAAAGGACAAATCTGACTAGCGTGCTCACCACTTGTGAATCACTCCAGGATTTAGTGACTCCACCCCATTGAAGGGCAAGCAGGTAACAGACAACGGCGGCCATGATTGTAAACGTCCCAGGGATATCCATCTGGAGGAGTTTTTCTTTCAGACTGGCCTTTGCGGGCTGTGCTGCTGGCGGGGTGGTAAAGGAAAGGAAGATGATTAACGCGCTGAGGCCTCCGACTGGAAGGTTTATATAGAAGCTGTGAAGGGCCGTCAGTTTGGATTCCATGTGAGGCAGATAATTTTGCGGCATTTAGAACCAAAAGTGATCACTTACCACCACCGCCACGAGATCTGACTTGTAAAGGCTCCACCAAGAAGGGGTCCAATGACACTGGCAACGTTGCGCCGAGGAGACCTGTGTATGCAGGACGTTGGCGTGGAGGACCGGAGAAGGCAATGTGTACACGCCGCTGGCGATCCCAGCAGCACCAGCTCCCGTGATAACCCTTCCGACGATGAGAGCTGTGCTGCTCTGCGCTACGCCCGATATTAAGGAACAAAACTCGAAAATAACAATGGACAATAGGAACGTCGACTTGAGCGGGAAGTACTTGTATGTCTTACCCCAGGTGGACTGGAACGAGGCGACGGTCAAGAAAAATGCGGAGCCATACCACCCCACCTGATCTAGAGAGCTGAATACCGTTGTTATCTGGGGAATGGCCGTCGCCACAATCATCATGTCTAGGGCAACAAGGAAAATAGAGAGGACAAGAGCGACGACGATGAAAGCGAGGGAGATGGAATTAGGATTTCTTGCTCCACCCCCTTTTCTTCTTTTGCTGCATGTACACCATCTTCTTCCACGCCCTCTGGTTTACCTTTCTCGTCAATGACACCCGATTGCTGGCCGGCTTCTTTTGCAAATAATGTCTGCTCGGAGTGTAACGAGTTTCTCGTAGACCCTGTATATGCCACGGATGGGGGTTTGACCATGGCGGCGCGTTGAGTAAGCTGCAGCCGTGTTTGTTCAGAGAGTTTATGTTGGACGAACATAGGAGAGGAAGCTGGGAAAATAGAGATGCTTAGATACTTGTATTTTCTACCTTTTATAGACAAATCCTAACTTAAGTAATAAACGGGGAAAGGATACGTTCAGTGTCTGTAGGTGGCAGTGAACAGGCTGTTCCACAAAATTCCATCAGACAATGAAAGATCCCATAAAACAAGGGAACACTAAATATGATGATCAACTCCGAACTCAATGAACTCGGATACCTCCTAGACTAGAGGTCTTTGGGTGCTCACGACATATGACATATGAAACCTATGGACTGTTTCAGTTCGACAGTTTATATCTCAAATTGATTGCACTTGAAAGACGTTGGAAACGAGGATCCGACTGCTGAGGCCAACTCTCGGATTTGATAGATCTTTCCCTCACCGTCCGCACAGGCACTCGGTGTCCTAGCTGAGATATAGTTTATCATATAGAGATCGATGGAAGTGACTTGCATATAGGGTGATATACTACTCCTCCATGAGAAAAGATGTCCGTATATATTGTAAGTATAGACTCACCAAAGGCGATCTTGATGGCTATGGGCCTCAATTGAGTCGCACATTCTGTCCTGCTTACAATAAGAGTCATTTATATAATGAATGTTTGCAACGTTCTGCAGCTGATACTGGCATAATTCTCGGTCTCACGGTACTAACCGCTAAGTTGTATGATGTCATTATGGTCCGTGCTCAACCTGTATATAAGCTACACCTCCCTCTCTAGTAGTTCGAGTCCTTATGGCACAATATAGTCATCTTATAGGGTTCTATGTTCGCCCCGTGATAGTTTGTGCCATCTTCTCTCGGCCGCGCCGCCACATCTGTCCTGTCCTGTATTCTGTCTGTCCTCTGCCTTGTCTGCTTTCTGCTCTGTCAGAACCTGTCTTTTCATATCTGTCTGCTCTCTGTTTCCTCTTGCTGCGGCCCGCCCGACGCTGAAAGAGCGAACATTCCAGAATCGCCGTCATGACGGACACCCTGTCTGTAAGCTCTGCCATCACCTGGGGAGCTACATTATCTGCTGCGATCGAAAGCCTCTTCCCTGCCATCGCCATTGCCGTCAAAGCTGGCGTTGAATACGATCCTACCCTGCTGGTCCGTCAACTGTCCGGCGCCAATTCTGATGACCCAGCAGCCTGGGCACTCAGCTCTATGCTACAAGTCACTGATACCGCCCTCGAACATACTGTTTATGAACGCAATGTTGCACAAGAGCAGCTTCAGCTCCGCCAAACGGAATTGCAAAACTGTCAATCTGAGCTACGGAAGAAATCTGATCTCTGTGACATCCTGTCTACACGCCTTGCATCACTTCTCAGCCAACCTGTCCAGCCCCTCTTACAACCCTCTGCTTCTTACCCAAAGCGTCTCTCCAAAGACCCGCTCCCATTCGATGGTGAAGAGAAGGAAATAAAAAGACGCCAACAGGGCTATATCAACTGGAAATCTCAATTGAGACTCTGCTTCGCCCAAGACTCCGCCCTATTCAACACAGAAAAAATCAAGATCCTTCATACTGTCGGTCTCCTCAGAGGAGATGCCTACAACAACAATCGTGCAATCTTCGATTATATGACTTCACATCCAGACGATGTCTCGCGTTGGACATGCACCACCTCCAACGCATTGTTCGCTGCCCTAGATCAACAATATGAAACTCTGGACCTGAAACTCGACGCTGGCATAGATTTTGACAAACTGTTCCAACGCAAAATGCCATTTCCGAACTTCATCGCTATGTTTGAAACACTTGCCTACCAGTGTGGGAAGACTGATGAACAAAAGGTCGATGCGCTCAAGAGGAAAATTTCGCAGGAATTGGCAGAGAAGCTGTCAACTCTGGAGAATCCCCCTGCCGCAAACGACTACCTGAGTTGGGTCAAGAAGTGCCGCACATTTCACGAGAATATCCGAGTTTATGAACATAACCAATTGTACAAAACCGGACTCGACCGCCCTCGCCCGACGAATGACCTTCCAATAGCCCTCTCCCCTCAAGGTGATCCCATGCAACTGGACCGAGCCTCCTTGAACAGAATGTCTTTAGAGAACCGTGAATACTGTTGGGCAAACAATTTATGCTTTTACTGCAAGGAACAGGGCCATAGCATTGATAACTGCAAGAGAAAGGCTATTGCCGATTCCAGAACTGCAGACCGTGGGTCACGCGGCAACCTCTTCAGCCGTGCAAATACCGGTGCTAGCGGTAAGTACAACGGACGTGGTCTGGCTGGTCATGGCCAAAATGCGCAACAGACCCAGCAACAGTTCCAGAAATTCCGCCCCTTGAACCCAAGTCAAAGCCCTCAGTCATACTTTGCATCTCGTCCTCAACTCGGCCGCCTGCGATCAATAGAGCACGACTCTATTGAAACGTCCCGGCTTTCAGCATTTCCTACTCCTTCAGATAGTGCCTCACAGGTCCAGAACCAACAACCGTTAAGCGAATCGGGAAATGTGTAACCTCTGCCCATCGTCGCGGACAGAGGTCGAACGGGAAGCAACTATTTGAGACACCGGAATGGATCAGGCACATTTTAGCAGAAACAACCCCTCTCTGCTTGAAGTCTATGGGCAATAGCAACTCACTCCTCATCTCATCTCTGTTATTTCCTGCGCAACATCACTCTCCCATATCTGTAAACACTCTGATTGACTGCGGATGTTCCAGCTACGGGTTTTCAGATCGCTCTTTCGTGAAGCAGCATCAAATTAGAACCTCCCAGCTTACCCGACCTAGGCAAGTGGTGCTGGCGGACGGTGTAACCTCGGACCCAGTAACACAGTATTTCATCGCACTCATGTCTATCGGTCACCACCAAGAACTGGCTCTCTTTTTCGTTACCAACCTTGCACGCGATAACCCATTGATCCTCGGGGTGCCGTGGCTTCGAACCCACAACCCAGATATTGATTGGCCTGCAATGCGTTTGCTATTCTCTTCTGACCACTGCCGACGGAATTGCCTTCCCCCAGGCTTGCCAGCTTCAGAAGCCTATGCACCCTCTGTCCCAAAACCACGCCTTCGTGCAGTGTCTTCGAATCACAAACCCCCTACAGTTGAAGATGACCCAGACTGTCTCCCTGAATTACGCAGAGGTCAAACTCAGACACCATACAAATCACCGACTGTGGAAGACTGCCCTGACGCTGATATCAATTCACCATCGTCTACTTCCGTAAATGCACCGGAGCTCCAAATAGATATGACCCTGACTCCTGGACGACCATACTACAGGACATACCGCCCAAACACCGATACTGGCCCTGAATACCGTGGACTTATGATCCCGAACAGACCAAAACTGCGACCCCTCCCAGCAGAATTCGCCGCTGGACGCCGACGTTGCATGCCTTCTCCGCCGAAGCCTAAGCTACCTCCATTGAGCGTTCCGCTTCCAGAAAACTTGCAACGCCGACATTCAGATGACGAACCTCGCCCAGATATGTCACAAATTCGAGTCTGTAGTGCTATCAACTTCGTACAATTCTGCAAAGACCCCTCCGCTAAAGCCATGCGAGTAACATGGGATGAGTTAGATCACATCACTGCCGAAGACAAAGCCGGCAAGTATAAAAGAGCAAGAGACAAAACCATGCCTGTGCCGCTTCCGGACTTGACTGAAGAAGCCTTCCGTGACCTCCTGCTTGGCATAGGTGACCGACGTACAATACGCGAGAGCTTCGACAGCTCCTATCACGACTTTATTGACAATGGTTTTGACGCCCTCCATCTTCAACGTATCTCTGAAGCCGACATTGACAAATTCCTCGCCGGGAAACCCGAACTAACCGACGACGATATTCTCAGAAAGCTACCTAGCTGGTTACATGACTTGAAGGAAGCTTTCTTCCCCAAGCTAGCAGATGAACTGCCACCTCACCGCCCCTGGGACCATAAAATCGAACTTATGCCTGGAAAAGAACCCCCGTACTATAAGAACCGGCCGCTCTCCTCACAAGAACTGAAGGTTGTACGGAAATGGTTGGACGACAACCTCAACAAAGGATTTATCCGAGAATCACGCGCAAGGTGCGCTGCGCCATTGATGCTGGCAGCCAAACCAGGGGGTGGCGTACGGGTCTGTCAAGACTACCGCGGTCTGAACAATGTCACCATCAAGAACCGGTACCCCCTTCCACTCGTCAGGGAGACCCTTGACGCTCTGTGCCACTCCAAGTATTACACGAAACTTGACATAATCGCCGCGTACAACAAGCTTCGCATTGCTGAAGGCCATGAGTGGAAGACTGCTTTTATCACCCGCTTCGGCCTATTTGAGACCCTGGTCATGCCGTTCGGTCTCTGTAATGCGCCCGCCGAGTTTCAGCACTATATCAATCATATCCTATTCGACCTGCTTGACAAGTTCTGCACCGCTTACCTAGATGATGTATTGATATACTCCCAGACGAAAAAGGAACACCGCGAACATGTCCGCCAGGTTGTCGCACGCCTACGCGATGCAGGACTCCAAATCGACATCAACAAATGCGAATTTGAAACCACTCGCACAAAGTATCTAGGCCTGATCATTACCACAGAGGGAATTGAAATGGACCCAGACAAAGTAACTGCGATTTCCTCTTGGCTCCCCCCATCATCTGTCCGTGACCTTCAAAAGTTTCTGGGTTTCGCAAACTTCTATCGAAGGTTCATCAAAAACTTTTCGCAACTCTGTCGCCCGCTCAACGACCTCTTGAAGAAAGGCGTTCCTTGGCAGTGGGGGAGGGCTCATCAACAAGCATTCGCAAATCTGAAAGTTGCGTTCAGCACAGCCCCGACCTTGGCATTCTTTGACTACAACCGAAAAACAATTCTCGAGACAGATGCTTCTGACTGGGCATCTGGTGGCGTTCTCTCACAAATTGACGACGAGGGATGTCTCCGTCCTGTGGCTTACTTCTCATCAAAACACTCGGCCTCGGAATGCAATTACGAGATATATGACAAGGAGCTTCTCGCAATCATCAAGAGCTTGGAGGAATGGCGACCAGAACTCCAAGGAACACAAGAGCCGTTTGAGGTTATCACCGACCACAAAAATCTGGAATACTTCATGACCACGAAAGCTCTGAACCAACGCCAAGTCCGCTGGTCAGAATTCCTCTCCGGATTCAACTTTAGGATTATTTACCGTCCTGGCAACAAAGCCGCACGCCCAGACGCACTGAGCCGCAAACGAGAACATCGCCCTAGCAAAGCCAACCCGTCTGACGAGAGATTAAAAAACCGTGAACGAGTCCTACTCCCAGCTGACCGATTCGAATCAGCTGCCCTTGAAAACTTATTGGCCGAAGCCAACTCCGACCCGGACATCGACATGACAGCTGCACCAATCGACATGGTGATCCCTGCTACTGACAAGCCTATTGACGATCTGATCACCGCTGCATATTCCTCATCCGATGTAGTTAATGCAATGCTCTCCAGCCTGAGGGACCCAGAGTGCAGAAAGTGGCCAAAGCCATTGCGAAAAGAACTGCGTATAGCAATGACAGATTGCAAGATTGTCGAAAACAAAATATACTACAGAGATAAACTCTTCCTTCCCCCAGATGATGAACTCCGAACCCAGGTCATCTACCGGACCCATTCGACAGGACCCGCTGGTCACCCCGGTCGCACGAAAACCCTTGATTTACTAAGTCGCAGCTACTGGTGGCCCCGAATGTCCAAGGACGTTGAAGAATACGTCCGCGCTTGCGAGCTCTGTGTGCGAATAAAATCCCCGCGCTCTCTACCCCAAGGATTCCTTCAGCCGCTTCCAGTCCCATTCCGAGCTTGGTCTGACATTTCTGTCGACTATATCACTCCACTGCCGACTTGCGAACGTCATGGCGCCAAATACAAACACATCCTTGTTGTCGTGTGCCGACTAACAAAAATGCGCCACTTCATCGCCGTTACCGGCCTGTCGGCTGAAGAGCTCGCCACGGCTTTTATTGGACGTGTTTACTCATTACACGGCTGCCCCGACAATATCGTTTCTGACAGAGGCACTCAATTTGTATCAGAATTCTGGACTCACCTTTCGGAACGCCTAGGCATAGCGTTAAGACCCTCTTCAGCATTCCACCCTGAAACCGATGGGCAGACGGAGCGTGTAAATGCTGGCGTCGAACAGTACCTTCGAGCCTTTATGAGCTTTCACCAAGACGACTGGGTAGACTGGCTTCCTCTTGCAGAATTCGCGGCCAACAACGTTGTCTCTGAGACAACGAATGCATCGCCCTTCTTTGCCAACTACGGCTTCCACCCGCGACTGGGAATTGAACCATCATCACCTTGTCCACCAAACTTGAGTGCTGCGCAAAAGGCACAGTTCTATAAAGCCAACATCGTTGCTAACAGATTTGAAAGGATCTTGGACCTTTTGAAAGCCCTGGCAAAGCAATCGCAGCAGCGGTACGAGGACAATGCCAACGCACACCGCGAGGATGCTCCGAAGTTTCGGGTCGGAGACCAAGTCTACGTCGATACCAGGAACATGAAGACAAATCGCCCAATGAAAAAAGGCGACGATAAATGGACTGGACCGTACAAAGTGCTGGAAGTATATCCTCGTGCATGTCGAGTCCAACTCCCTGACGGTGTCAGAATCTTCCCGGTCTTCCACAATCACCTTCTGCGCCCCAAGACAACCTCTGCTGGACTTCCAGGTCAGGCCGCGATCAATGAGGCAGAATCCCGCAACATCCGTGGACGAATTCTTGAAAGGGAGGATGGGGCAACGGAACCTGCTGAGAAATGGGAATTTGATAAGCTTCTGGATTGCCATAACGAAGATGGCCTCCACTACCTTATCAAGTGGAGGCATCACCAAGCAACCTGGCAACCAGCCGAT
>NPHW01002669.1:646-31576 GCA_002240705.1 Elaphomyces granulatus
AGGTCTGAGCTCCTGAGATAACTTCCTACCTACTCTGTACTGGTTGAGAGGACCAGGTGTTATTATTATTATTATTATTTTCTATGATATATCGATAGAAAAATATGTCAATGTGAAACAACTTTTAGCAAATAACCAAGTTTTTTGGTGCACGGATATTTCTCTTGGTATGTATGTATGCCCTTCCCCTCAAGCTCCTTGTCGTCTCCAACACTCCAACTTCTCAAGGGCGGGGTAAACCTGCATGAACAATCGCTCCCTTGAATTCCTGTTCCCCGGTGCATGATCTCTCTCTCTCTTGCTGCTAGTCCTTCCTTCGCTCATGCCGCCGGAACGAACCATTTCGACTTTCCATCAGTTCCTGAGAGTTGGTTACCATGTGTTGCGACCTTTGAAATCGGTGTTTCTGAGACCCCATACTCTCTCAATCCATCGTTGCCAGGTCGTGCAAGCCATGAAGGGCCACTAAAAAAAAGGCAACGACGATGGATGCCCCCGTTTACTGCACGGTGAGATTTTCACCCTCCCGAGCCCCACGGTCCATGCTAAATGAGAGTGTAGCTCCTGATGAGCGACCATTACCTCCCTGGTGAGAAACGTTTGCCATTGACTGCCGTCTATTCTTGCCCCTAATCGGCGATCAATGCTAGGTGCTATGGTCCTGGCTCATTCCCTGCGTGACAATGGAACGAAAGCGAAGCTGGTGGCGCTTGTTACCCTCGAGAGTCTCAGTGATTCCACCGTTCATGAGCTAAAGGTAGTTCTCGCGACCGGTGAGTTTGAACTACGTGCAATTGTACCTGACAGAGACTCAGTCGATCTACGATGAAATTATCCCTGTCCATCGGATCACAAACCGCACGCCAGCTAACCTCTACCTGATGAATCGGCCGGACTTAATTTCGACTTTCACCAAGATCGAGCTCTGGCGTCAAACACAGTTCAGTCGCATCGTCTATCTCGATTGTGATATTGTCGCGCTTCGAGCTCCTGACGAACTTCTCTCGTTGGATACCCACTTTGCAGCGGTACCTGATGTTGGATGGCCGGACTGTTTCAATAGCGGAGTCATGGTCCTGCGTCCTAACATGCAAGACTATCATTCTCTGCGCGCCCTCGCTGAGAGAGGCATCAGCTTTGATGGTGCCGATCAAGGTCTCTTCAACATGCATTTCAAAAAATGGCACAAGTTGAGTTTCATCTATAATTGCACGCCGAGTGCAAACTACCAATATATACCTGCGTACAAGCATTTTGAAAGCACCATTAGTCTCCTTCACTATATAGGCTCGCAGAAACCCTGGACCACGCCGAGACATACATTTCAAGGCAATATGCCCTACGGTCAACTGCTTGGAAGGTGGTGGGCGGTGTATGATAGGCACTACCACCCACAGGCAAGTATCAGGGCTGGTGATCATCTTTCCATTCCCAAGATAGATCAGACTCGATCCCCAATAGTTGAACCTGCCCGTCAACCATCCGAATATGATAGGCACTACCGCCCGCAGGCAAGCATCGGGGCTGGTGATCATCTTTCGATCCCCAAGATAGATCAGACTCGGCCCCTAACCATTGAGTCTGCCCGTCAACCATTCGGTGTTTCTCGACAACCGTTCGGTGTTTCTCATCAACCGTTCGATGTTTCTCGAGATGATGCTCCCATGGGCATGGAGACTTCCTCGGACAGTCCTCATGTTCGTACTCTCGTATTCCATGCTGCCGATACCGATGAGCCTATCGCTCCACCAGAGGCCTCATCATATAACGGTTCCCAAGACAGCGCAATATCGTTTGGAGACCGTTCCGATATTCCCGAGAGCACGTCTAGCGTCCCTTTCGGTGCTGACGAGCCCAAAGTCTCGGTCGTCCCACCATATCACAGTACCACTGCCAAGAGGGTTGCGTTGCCTGGCCGTTCTAACACTCCCCCTCATCCGTCACAGGTTCATGGAGTTGATGAGTGGTACAAACCCGCTGTGCCACAGGCCATCGCCCAACATCATGTTGCTCGTGAAACGGCGGCGTTAGACACTAAGAAAGTACCTGCTCCTTTGGGATATTTTCACTTGCCTAAGCCATCTTATGTTCCCTTTAAAGAGAAAACTCAGTCAAAGACGTATACTCCATCACCACAACAGGCTCCCACAGATGCCGTGGAGTCCAGGTTCTTTGATGAGCGTTCTACAGAGTCTAGCTATGCAGACCCAATGCAGAAAATGTCCACGTTTCATGAGCAGCACAAGTCTCATAGTGAAGTGAAGGCTTACTCTCCGGTGCGGAGTGCAGTCCCGCAGTACGTTTGCGGCGAAGAACATGTCTCTGTGTATTTTCAGCCTATTCATAGGCAGCTCGAGACACCCCCACCGCTAGAGACGGATTGGTATGCAACTTCATTCCAACCACCAAGTCACTTGTTTCAACAGACCCAGCAGCATGGAAATGTGCCTATTCCCGATTTTCCCCAACTACCTGGGGAGCCTTCTACTCCCTATGCAAGGCCATTTTCTCCTCCAAAGATGGAATGGGATGCGGCACGGTAAGATTATTGCTTGAAAGTTGAAAACCCGGACATGCTAACTACTCACAGAGGGCCTCCACCCCTCCACTCCAAGCCCGAGGCAGGAAGCTTGCATACTCAAAGATATACTATGTCAGAGGACACATCGCTTTTTCAGCCACCTACTTCGTACCCGGAACCGCCAAAGGACATGTACTACAAGGTCCCAGACACAAAACCAGAACCGCAAAATATGGCGAAAATATTTCCTTGGGAAGGCCGTCTTCCTAAGGCAACTCGTGTGTTTCCAGAAGATGCGATAGAATCCGATTTTAGATCACCACCTAGTTTACCTCAAGCAGACATAGATGATGTCCACGCTTCAGTGGAGACACCAATGTCAGCCCAGGAACCTCATGATTTATGGCGGTCATATCCTCGATCCAATGTATGGGACGAGGTCCCCGAGATTAGTAAATACGTGGAGGCATTCCAAAGGTCTCGGAAAGGCAACATCCAAGTGATCGCTGGTCCCGCGCGTCCGGGTATCAAAATTACCGACTTCCCCACGGAGGCAGAGCGTCCAAGTCTTCCGGTCACACCTGCGCCCATCAGGAAGTCATTCAGAAGGGGGAGGTCTTCCATGGAGCTGCCTGCCGCTGAGGGTGTCCCAAACCAGGAGGATTGGGTGGGTCTCACGGTTGAAGTGTTTCTAGACATCCTGCGAACGCTATACTTATACTGGATATTCACAGAACCCGCTGGCGCGACTAGAAGAACTTCAACGTCGACAGTTTGAGCTTTTTGAAAAGGCAACCTTTGAGCGACCGTCGTCCGGAAACTAGTTGGAATATCCTGGCATCCTAGAGATGAATGGCACATCTCATCTTTCCTAATCACGCTTACTTTCTCTTTCACAAAGGGTATTACTTTCAAAATCGGATTGTCCTACGTCCTTTGGAGTTTCAATGCACTCTATCTTCAAGCATGTGAGTCCCTGCATGTACTCACTGCTTAACGTTGTTCAGGCATTTTTCTTGGTCATTTTTAGTTGTTAGCTTCTACTATTCCTCCTTTCTTCTATAAGTTCTATTGTTCTTGGTCACCTACATTGATTTTCTCCATCCGAACGCTCCCATTAGCCACATGCATGTGGAGAAATTCGTCCGAATTAGCATGGCGCTGTACACAGTTCTCTTTCTCGACAAGAATTACTCTTAATTACTTCCCGTATATATGCTTCAAATTTGGAGATTGCATGATGCCCGTGCAGTGGGAATATATACCAACAAGTTTTTAATTTATTACTCTGCCTATAACTAAGAATAAACTAAATTAACTTAGTCTAACTTGAACGCCAGAGTGTCGAAACGGGGAAGCAGACAATAGTAATAATAAAATCGAAGCTGAACCACATATTTCCTTGCGGCCGGCGCTTGTAGGAAAGAAACCGTCTTGCTTCAAGATCTAAAAAGGACCAGAAACAAAAGGTATTAACGGGTGGCGTCACAGTTATTATTTTCCCTTTTCTCCCTTCCAGGAATAGAGATCACACTGTTTGATATGCTGTGACTGACCGGTTCTCTCGTCAAAAATAGAAAAGCCGAAATGCGCCGCGTTCGGCGGGGTATAAACTAAAACAAAACTACGTTAGGCCTTGAGTATCAAGAGGGGATTATTGTTGGAAAGTCACATACGATGAAGAGAAACAGCGCAGTTGTGAGGGTCTGGGTTGGATATACGGTGAAGACCGAGCTATAATAGACAGAATTCATCAGTTTCCCTGACCTCATTGAAGCAGGCAAAGTCTAACCAACTTTATCGGACATGTAGGTCACCTCGTTCTCATGGTACGTCGTCTGTTTCGTGACTTGTAGTGGAGACTCCTTTTCTTTCTCGGGCCAAGAATAAAGTGTTTCTTGGAGGGAGCCTTTGAGAACCTAGAGGAGTCTTCGTTAGCCCCTTAGATATTCTATGATAAAAACAAAAGCCGTGTCATGACATTTGACACCTACCTTCATAACACAATGAGCATTGGCATGATCATGGATAGCGCTTCCTTTACCCGGAGTCCACACGAGGATGAGCTGTCTCTGTCAGCAGAAATTCCCAGCAATCATGGCAGCAAAGCAACCTGGTTGACATCACATATGATTCATCACATCGTTGGTTTGGCGGATAGACCCGTCTTTAGCAGAACCTACCAAATTGCTCTTGCCGTTCCCTTCGTCCACTAGATTACGGGTGTACTTTCGACTTGGGTCGCCCAGGGCATACTTGCTCCACTCCGCAGTATTGGATTCGTAGCACTCCATCAACCGTTGGATGTTGATAGGATCAACGTCATCGGAGTCGAGCCCTGAACTAGGGCCCAGCGTAGCACTGAGGTCGTGGACCAACCGCTGGAAATCATCACCATCACTGTACTTCTTCACAAAGTCGGGTGGGAGTGAGGTCTCGATCTTGTCATTGTTGAGAAACGGCATCGTGTCGTGTCGTCGTCTAGTTGGTGCTGCTTAATTAACTGCGAAAGGTCCTTTAATGACGACGTGGCTGGTGGAGGAGGGAGGAATTTCGTGTCTCGACTCTCCTTCAAATAACGACCAAAAGACAGGATCATCTGACGTCGTACATACTAGTTATATATCCATAAAGACACGGGCCATATTCTTAGGGATGACCGTTAAGCAGTCCGAGATGGGATTTCTCCACCAGAAATGGGGCTAGGACTGCCGGGTAATACAAATGTCCTGCTCTCCACTTCATTCTTGTCACGCCGGGCTTGCTTGATGCAGGAAAACAGTCGAGTGGACGCCTTATCCTGCCTTATATTAAAGTACGTACAAACCTAATCATCTCACATCCTTTACTATCATCCGACGATAAGCGGAAGTTAGCTGCCTGAGGCAATAATAACCGTCAAACGGGCATACATAATTTAGACCCACCTCGGATTTCGGAACGGATATCGCCGCAAGCATCTCATCTTCTTACCTTACAAAAAAGACAATAATAATTCCCATCCCTGACAATCCCGACAATTGTATGCGACACGAGCTACTGCTGATCAGGGATTTTTGCGTCTTTTTAGTCACCTCCCCAGATTTTCACTCTTAATCGGAATCCCGCTCAAAAATGGCAACCACTGTGGATAAGGTTGGACAACGCAAAATATACTTCCCTCTGAACAGAGTGAGACTGACGGGAAAATGGCTATGCATAGATCAAGGAGATTGAGGCCGAGGTACACAAACTTCCGCTCTCCGTGGTTATACGATCTCTTGGCTAACCACTCATGTTTGCTAGATGGCCCGGACTCAAAAGAACAAGGCGACTTCGTTTCACTTGGGTACGCATAGAGAAATTTTCAAAAAGCACAAAACAAGCGACATTGTGAAAAATGTCACTCCAGTAGATGTGGCAGCTTATACAGAGAACAGGGCAGTTAAAGGCAAAACTCGCAAAGCTGAAGAGAGAGTTATTAACTCCGAGTAGTGGCAGTGGGGGTGGAGGAGGTGGTGAGTATCCTTGCAAGGGGATGAAGATTCCTGCCGTCCACTAACGGGAGGGACCACAGCTGGATTCGACGTTGCGCGTACCGGGGTTGCGAGCGTGTTTGTGTCTCCAAGGGGGCTCGGGGAATAAACGGGATAATGACTGATATCTAATAAACTAGCGGTTTTATTGGCTTTCCATCGGTTGGCAAGAGTACCCTGATGAGCAAATTAACCGGCCAACATTCGGAAGGTCTGCATTCCCATCCAATTCTAACGCTTGCATCACTGACAGCACTGGCAGCTGCGGCATACGAATTCACGACTTTGACAACTGTACCCGGCCAGGTCCTTTATAACGGAGCCAAGATTCAAATGCTTGATCTGCCGGGAATTATCCAGGGAGCAAAGGACGGCAAAGGGCGGGGAAGGCAGGTCATTGCAGTCGCCAAGACCTGTCACCTTATCTTCATCGTGCTTGATGTGAATAAACCCTTGACGGACAAAAAGGTTATCGAGGCCGAGCTGGAAGGGTTTGGTATTCGAATCAACAAGCAGCCCCCGAATATCGTGTTTAAGAAGAAGGATAAGGGTGGGATTTCAATCACCAGTACTGTCCCACTGTCTCATATCGATCATGATGTGAGTGGTTCCCTTAATCACCTTATCCGTAGCCGATAGCGCTGACAGTTCCCTCAGGAAATCAAGGCTGTCATGAGTGAATATCGAATCACATCTGCGGATATTGCAATCCGTTGTGATGCCACAATCGACGACCTCATCGATGTGCTAGAGGCAAAAGGTCGAAGTTACATCCCTGTGATCTACGCCTTGAACAAGATCGATTCCATTTCAATTGAAGAGCTGGACCTTATATACCGTATCCCCAATGCCTGTCCTATCAGCTCCGAGCACGGCTGGAATGTCGACGAGTTAATGGAGCAAATGTGGGAGAAACTCAATCTTCGACGGGTCTACACCAAACCAAAGGGGAAACAACCGGACTACACCGCCCCAGTCGTACTTAGGAGTACGGCTTGTATGGTTGAGGATTTTGTGAGTGATTTCAAGCAGGTGTCACCTCATGATCGAGGTTGGGGCTAATCCAGTGGCCAGTGCAATGCTATTCACAAGTCAATTGTTGAGCAGTTCAAGCATGCGATCGTTTATGGTCGGTCTGTGAAGCATCAGCCGCAACGCGTTGGTCTTATACATGAACTGGCCGATGAAGATATAAGTCAGATACTTCTGGTCATCCATCCGTGAAGTGAATGATATGATACTGACCACGTGCTCTAGTTACGATCGTAAAACGCTAACGGCAATTTTGACATTCTCGTCTGCATTACATGTAGTTCGTTTTGGTTTTGGGCAGTCTCTGCGTGACCGGAAGCAGCAACTCTTGGCGGGTTTCATGGACCGGTGGGAGTCGCAGGCTCGCAGCTAGGCTGTCCGTCCCAAGTGGAAGACATGGGCTGTTGTCCCTGTACAGCGCCACATAAAGCCTAAAGGAGCATGCGCAGGGACGCAGAGGACGGGGGACGTGGAGCAAGAAGGGGCTCACTGCAGTCCTTATTTCAATACGCTATTACTCTTTCCTTGGTCAGATCAAGTCGGGAGCTCGGAGCCTGTCGGACAAAGCAACCCAGGGTTATCATTAGCCAACATTCCCCCGCAAGTTGTTCGGTTGGGCAAGATTTGATCTGAAATTTGGGCCGGTTGGAAGTTGAGATGTTAGGGTTAAAAAAGGACTGGAGATGTTGTGTATACCGGGCAGCCGGATTATTGCATGCAGCATGATTAAAGGTGCGGAAAGTCTCCTATCTGCCGCGGAATTGACTTTTTCTCTTATTTCTTTTTCTACTCCTTTTTTTCTCTCTTCCCTTTTCCCCTCCCTTCTATGTATGCTCTTAAGACAATTGTTGTAAGATGCATATTTAGCACCTGAAAATTCGGACAAAGCCTGAATCCGATCTGTGGTGTCCGGACAAATGTGTCCTACGGTTTCCTGGACTGGAGCGCACACCGACAATATGCAGTCAGGTCCTCTATAAGCAGAATTCTTTTGCTTTGCTTTTATTTGTTCTCTTAGACGGGAGGACTCGAGGAGGTACCTTAGGCGCCAGGTTGGACATTCTAGGAAGGTTGAAGCAGGTGCAGACACACCAAGCCGAGGGGAGGCGGGGAAGCGCTCTTTTGAGGGGGGTATGATAAAAGGGGGTTGGTTACTGGCGGTGGTGTGTGGACATGGTTAAGAACTGGTTAAGAGGGGGAGAATGAATCAATGACTCGAGTAACTAGTAGAGAGAAGGCGGGGACAAGAGCGAGGAGGGGGGAAAGCTCCACCAAGACTACAAATTACAATCCTGCTACAGTAACTACACAAACCACCTACTTCCCCGTAATAGCTCCATCCAGTGAGCTACAGCAATAAATCTAATAGCCTTTTTTGCTTGTTCCAATCTCTTTTCTTCTTGTCTCTCTCTCTTTCTATGATAAGTTACATATTTCTCTTCTCTTTTTTAAAAAACCCCAATTCGCGGGCCCAATTAATTAGTTAGCGCGGAGGCCTGGGATGGTGTGCGTATGATAGGGAGATTTTTAGTAGTACACCTTGATCCATTTGTTGAATGAACTCCTTGACCCTTTTTGAGTTCTTGTCCCTGCAAGCGCAAGTATACAGCCAGTATTTATGATATTTATGTATTATTATTATTATTATTATTATTATAATAATCGTGGCAATCTAGTTCAATCGTGGTATGTAGTATGTAGCTGTGCCTGTGCCTGTGCCAGTGATGGTGGTGGTGGTGCAACAGCCAAGGGTGTAAGTTGTAATAATAATGTTATTAGTTATATTATATAGATGTGGGTATAAAGGGGAAAGGCGGTCTCGGCTCATCATCGAGTCTCTTCTAATAAGTTCTCTCTTTATGAATCGGATTATCGGAACTTGAACGCCTTCGTTGTGTCAGGTTGGAATTGACGGCGGCCACACGCGCGGATGTACATACTCTTTACAGCAGGAAGGATATAGTTGAAATTGGTTATAACGATGGAGTGTGGTCTATCGTTATACGGCGAGCGGTTGTTGTTGGAATTGGCTTCGCGCAGAACCTGGGTATGTATGATACTTATACCTAATGTATTTTTGGTTGTATTTTTTTTTTTTTTTTTTTTGACGGTACGGCCTCGGTCCGTTCCTTAGAACTGAGCCAAACGATTAGTAGGAGATCACTTAGGCCGCCATCACGATATCGTACCATTGAATTTGTATGGTTCTCAGGGGTTCATCCGTAACTATTTGGATTATCTTTGCATCAAAGTTTGCAAAGTTTGATATATACATACATTTATAGTAGTAACCTGAGGGCTACTCTATAGTAGTAGGTTTGTGTGAGCTAATGATGTAATGTCAAAAAAAGTTGCGGCTAGCATACCTAAGATTCAATGGTATAGGCGTTAAAGTCTGCGGATCTTTTTCTTTGCAGTTATATCATACTTTGTTTATTATGATATGTACCTACATACAGGAAGTTCAATAGTTTATTATTATTATGACCAGCTAGGTATTCATTCTATGTATATATTCTGTACTGCTCCAGTTATTTTATATGCCAATAATTTGGTTACCAACTGGATTAATACTGGAATAAAATAACTATGTCTACATCCATCCATTCTCGATTGATCGCAACCCTCCTCTTCTAATAACTTCAGCGTCACTACCTATGATATACATACATACAGTACATAAGGGCCATTTTATTTAATCTGTAATAGGCTAGTATTTATGATAGTTCGGCCCATGATCGAAGAAGAAAAGAAGAAAGGAAGAAGGAAACCAAACAGTTGTCGAACGGACCACATCCCCCTGTTCCCCGTTCCCCGTTCCCCGTCTGGCTGTCCATCCCTGGACCCTGTTTGGCCAGGGTTGGCCTGCTAAGATGCTCGCTCCCTAATCCATGTCGTACGGTAAGCATTCAGGGACGCAGCGACGGCTGGTCATGTGGGTAGTATGCGATGCACCTCTCCATTTTCCCTTTATCATCGGCGTCATATCATAATAGTCCCTATTTTTCTATGTCTTCCCAAAACATGGATTCCGTATTTATGATACACGTTTTTCCGCGCGGATGATAAGTTGAACAAGACAAGACAACCCTTCCGCCCCGAACAGCAGTTACCTTATTTATTATATGTATGTATTAACTAACCTAGGTAGGTAGTAAAAGTGAGTCCAGCACGGGAGATTCGATCTCTTCTCCGGAGTGCTACAGAGAGTACCCCCGCCCTACGAATTCAACATTGCAGCATGCGTCCTGTTTACACGTTACACTGATTCTCCTGAAAATGTGAAAGTGGTGCTCTGCAGGTACTGGGAGAGATGGAAAAAAAAAGAAAACAAGTTACATTACAAGGGAGAAGGGAAGGTTTAAAGGAGGGGAAAGAGGAGGTTACCTATAACACAAAAAGCTAGACTAACTGCTTTTGGTCCTAGGTCACTACCTAGCTAGTTGTTGCTCCACCTAAGATTTTCATATGGGTCGTACTAACTAACTAGTTAATCGGTCCACCCATTCTCTGATTGGTCTAGAGCATCTCCTGTAAGCCTAAGGCATTCAAAGTAGATACTTTGACCGCCCTCGCATCCCCGCAGGATCGGTTCTTACCATATTAGTTATACTACACGCAGGTAAAGGGGGATTTTTTGGATGGATAGAAATAGGAGGATCATTATTGTAAGTCTCCTCGATTGAATCCGTGTTGCAATTATGATAGGATGAAATGGCTGCCTTCAAGATACGAGGGCGGTCAATAGGCGCAGATTATCCACTTTGAATGCCTTAAGGCTTGCTGACCTTCAAGATTGCCCTGCAAGTCAAGATGACGCACACAATCAGTTGCAACGCCAAGTCGCTATCGCCAGAAGGGAAAATGATAAATCCCCAGGTACGCGAAAGTGTTATTCCAGAGATATACAATTTGTTATCATCATTATATAGATTGTAATAGCTTGGCGATGATGTTATCCAGGTTATAATTGGTATAAATATCGTTTATTATGCAAGTGTTACCGGGAGTGACCTATACTGTCATCATAATAATAAAAGCTACATACTATATGATGATTAAACCACATAATCTAACTTCTATCATATCTCATTCGTAGCACGCTAGACGGGAAAAGTTCTCCGTGGCTTACCTGAAAACTTATATCATGTATATAAGCTGCCATCCTAGGTAACTTCTCCGTATTCTACCTAATGTGTGACAAGTTAGGAGTTAATTATTCTTCTTCTGTATTACATGGATCATTATTGAATATGAAGTTATTTCTATTCATACACATTACAGACCAATCTTGTTCAACAATCGGTCGTAAACTCCATTACAGACATACAATATATATAAATAATAATTATCTAATTATCTGTGTAGATCACGGCGTTTAAACGAGACATTGGAAGAGTCTTTTCTCCGTACTTCCCCACCTTCTCTTCCTTTCTCTCCCAAGCAACTTTCTCTCATAAAACCTCCCCCTGTTCTTGCATCTTAACAGAAGACACTCTAGGTCGGGTTACCTCCGAAGTGAGTGAACCAGGTCCAGGACATAGATTGGAATAGTCGGTAACTCAAGAACTATATGTATGTATGATAGTAATCAACCAGTGATCATTACATACATATCATACATCGGACCATCCGTCAACCTTAGCGGGGGAGGCGTATAACCATGCCTCCTTCGGCGCCACCTGGTAGCCTTACATATACATACATATTTGTCTACAGTAATCGTCAAGCAGCCCTGTCTGGTTTTTCTCCCGAACGCCTCCACCGTACTGTATAATCATCAATTGATGGAATCTCCCCCCACATACCTAGGTATGTAACTTTACTCTCCCCTTTTCTTTTCTTTTTCTTTTTGCTTTCCAGTTACACATACTGAACATGGTCTCCCTATCATAGATAGATACGGAATATTCTTTATTTTTTGACAAGCAACAGACATTCAGACATTGATAGCGCCTCTTCTTTATCACACAACGGCCTGGCTGCATACATATGATACACTTCAACAAGCTACGAAGTCTGAGAACAAAAACAAAAAGAAAAGAAAGGAAAAGGCTTATTAAAAAGATTAAATAATAATAATAACAATGACAAATGAAGAGAATTGAATTGAATTCGTCGAATATTAATAAAAGATAGATTGCAAAAGATAGAAGAATACGAAAAAGCCAACCTAAAATAGACATTTTCTCCTGCCTGGAATTGATGGACGAGAAGTTTTAAGTTTCCCAAAAGGGCCCCAAATGCGGGCTCAGCCGATTCCCCGCACCTTAAAGGTAAGATAACGATGCTCTATGATGATTGCGGCTTGCTCTTGAACTTTTGTCTAGGCTCTCACATATTCTAGGCACTTCCGCAAGGGATGGAGTAATAATAAGGCTGGAAGTACAGAGGCAGTACGGAGTAAATACCTCTATCACCCGTATATTTACTCATAGACATCCATGTACCTAGTATGTAATGGTACATAGCAATTACCATTAAAACTTACTGCCCCGGATCCATGAAGTCTGAACATAAGCCAGGCGGTTAAGGTATGGACCGGGAATTCTAATAATAAGAATAATGTACAAGGCACAAGGCAGTCGCGCCTCATTATTATGAGGATATATGATCGTTATTCTTAGTAGTTGAAACCTTACCGTTTTCTGGTGATAATTGACTTCTTATTATTACAAATTAATCTTATTCGACACGTTATATTGAAGATTTCCCCTTTTATTTTTGTTTTTTTTTTTTTGCCTTGTTGCCGAGGAAACTCTCGAGTAATTACAGACAGGCGTCGCGCAGCGCTTACGAGAGAGAGTATTTGAGATTCAGATGCAAGCCTTCGCGCCTGTTGGACGCTCTCGGTTAAGGTAAGGTATATTACGGTATCAATTGCAAGTAGATATACTAGTTGAATGTATTGTACTATGTACGTAAGTAGTTAGGAGGTAAGTAAGTGTGTATGTAACGGTACGGGTTTAATCAATCGTGACAAGGCTTCCATGGACCATGGTTCCTGACAGGGCCTTTTCCCAACGTCGTACAGTCGGGTCTATCATTGCCTATTTCTACGATTTAGCGATCCGGATCGAGGAACGTTGCTCGGTATATCGAAAGATATGTTCTGTACTGTACCAAGTAAAGAAGGCCAGAACAACTACGTAATATACTGGATATGGTAGGAGGAAGAGCCTCAAAACTCACCAATAAGAAAATTGGACCGCCTCCAGAACCGGTGACTTCAGCAAATATAATTGTGGGGAAACTCGATCTGTTTCGTCCCTTTTTTTCTTTTTCTCTTTTCCCATCTGCTTTTTTGCAGGTCGGCCAGCCTCGCGATTGGCTGGCGAGACGATTCGGTCCCTGACGAGTCACGACACACGACTCCTAGCACTAAAATCTCAGACCAACGGGGAAATTAGGCATTATCTTCCTGATCGAATCCCTGCCCTCTCATTGTCATTGGAGATTGGAGACAGGCCCTGGCAGGAACTGGCTTCCATAGTGATCCGTGAGCAGCATCGTCTTGGTTGCCGATGATAATGATGGTGATATGATAAGAATCCTGATATGATAGCGATAAGAATCCTGATTCCGGGTTGTTAGACAACATGCGGAACTCGTGTGTCAACGATTCGAGAGGTATCATAAATCGGTAGTTATCAGGCTGAACCTCGGAGAAAGATTTTCTCCTTTGGCCATTTGCGAGCCAGACCTCATGGCGCAGAGATAGCGCCGCAAATCAAGGGCGGCAAGGCTGTATACAGGTATACGGGCAAATCTTGTCGAGTCACTTTCGGGCCGTTCATTTAAATGGTTAGGAATTCGGTGCTATCATAGCAACGACCTTCCATTCCGCCTGCCGGCGGCGACAAGAAGGTCCCCTCGCGCCCCTCGATCATACTAAAAGGAAAAGATTTGGCTATAAGCGCCTTCCCCTAGGTGTCCGAGGGATTTACCGCATGGGGGACCGCGTACATGAGTGGACACCGCCTCGGATACCAAGCAGACCAGCCTAAGGCGTAGGCTGAATGGTCTAAATGTTCAGTGGGCTTGTTCTGCATCCGCTACCATCTCTCTATGTTACCATTAAAATGAAGTCAAGTCCTCGAGCGGGCCTTGCTTCGGACAAAGAGGACGACCATGAGCTAGTTATCTCTGGGCCTGGCGAGAGAATAGAAAAAAAACGCGAACCACCAACGAGAAACTGCCTGGATGGGAGTACCGGTGGGCTTGTTCTGCCCATGTATCAGTACTTGTAACACTGCTATCCAGTCGCAATGGCCTTATGCTGCCCGTCCCCATTGCCATGTACATCATATATCTGCCTCCGGTCCCTTACTGGTTAATCGCTTGACGAAATGTTTTTGGGGCCATTCATTCCAGTGACGTCCGAGTAGGCACTGGGCAGAAGGATGGCGGGCATGCTGGAGTCTGGCGGTCACAACGTGATCAAGAACATCCCTGCTTGGTCAAGTTCGGCCAGGAATAGGATGGTGTTGGATGATCACGATCCCAATCTAGATCACAACCGTGATCATGATCCGAATCGTTCAACGGACAGGCAGAAATCCAATTAATTATTTGACTCCTTTGCAAGTTGGGCAATGCGCTCGGCAGAGGACGGAAGAATAATACTACGTCAGAGACGATAAGTTGTTACTCTCGTGCGATGATGAAAAGGACCAAAAGGTTCCCCAGGAAAAATTACAACTAAAGCCCTTCCTTTTTGGACGGGGAAAAAGCAAAAATAAAAATAAAAAACCAGAAGAAAAACAAATGCTGATTCTTTATTACCTCGACGAGGACTCTGCCGTCCTCATGCTATCTAGAATCGGGTTTGCCGAGTCCCGTCTGCCAATCATCGCCCCCATCATAGCCAACCCGGTAATCATCGTGAAGATGATGAAGAAGAGAAGAACACAGTCAGCCGAGCTCCGTTTTGTTCTTTTCTCCATCTCTATCTTTTCAATCACAAATCTCATCCTTTTCTTTCCCACTCATCGTCCTTCCCTTCTTCTCTGCTCTCTTTCTTGTCGTCGATTTTGAGCTTACGGAAATGGTCACCGCCTCTGGGAAGATCTCATCGGAGACCCGTTGAAGTCCCAATTATTGCGCTCTGTGGCGCTGACCCCGTCGCCTTTAATCTTCTCCATAATAATCTCCTCCATTGACTCCATCCCAGCCCATCAGCCTCGACGGGTACCGGTCCACTATCTGACTACTCCCGCTGATGTTCCCGCTGATGATGCTGTTGCCTCCAGCTTGTATAGAGGGCTAGCTGCGCCGAGGAAGTCTGGAGAAAAAGACAGGCGGTAACGTATGTACAGTACTCTGTATGTACGGTTGTATCTCCCTAACCCTAACCGTATTAGAAGCGGTATGTCTTACGACTTCCTTACCACCTTGGTATTGGTCTAGCAATATCCCCCAGTCCAATATCTTCAGGTCTAGCCAACCAACCGCTGCTTCCCCCACCATTTTTCTTCCACATCGCCCAATCAAAATGCTTTCTCCTGCCTTTTTCTCGTTGCGAGTTATCGGTCCCTCGTTGCCGCCATTTTCTGTGTCTCTCCTTGTGTAAATAATTAAGTCCCTCGCCCGTAACTCCACCCTCATTTGTCTCTTTTCCCCTGTTCCAACTATCCTAGCCCTGTCAAACGCCGTATCCGCCGCCGCGGCCCATCCATGACCCGCCTTCTTCCCCAACCTGCATATCCCAACCACGCTGCGCCATAGCTCCTTATACATGGTGTAGCTTCCGCATATATTGGTAATAGTTTTGCTTCTTGCGTCGCTCTAAACACTTCCGGATCTACTTTCTCTATCTCCTGGTCGGGCCGTTCCCTTCACCACTATCAGCCCCCCCTGGTACCTGATAACTCTTTATCATGCATCACGTCTTCCATTGTTATCATTGTGGTAGCTATCGTTGTGGCTATCGCCAGTACTATTAAGATCAAGTCCGACTTAACAATATATCGCTAATATTATTGCCATTCGTTGGGGGTTTCGATCATCACGCTTGTACCCCTTCCCTTCAATCACTCAAAAATAAGGAAAGGCTGTCTTATAGGGTTTTGTGAGGAAGGGTTGTCTTTACCGATTCATTTATTTATTGCTTGTTTATTTATATTATTTATTTTCGGTTCTGTCTTTCTTTCCCCTTTTAATACCATGGATACGGAGGCACATCATGCGCAGGAAAATCAATTTGGGAATTCTCAATGGGTTGATACCTTGGATGCATTCAATCCCCCACAACAACAAAGTCCACCGGTTCCCGAGTTCCATGGATTCAATTACGGGCCTTCACCAATTATGCCCGTGGAACCTTCATACCCTATTTCGATCCCACCGCCATATACATCGCTCCATACATCGCTCCATCTCACAATGCCATCGCATACATGGCCCAGTATGTTGACCACTCAGTCGAATTTCCCGGAGAGCACTTTATCATCAGCTTCGGCTCCAGCTCCAGCTCCAGCACCAACATTATCTATTCCACGACCACCAACTATGCGCCCAATACACACCAGTCCATCATCACATGGCCCGCCAAGGAAGACCCTAACGGACGAGGACCGGCGGCGGATGTGCCTGTATCATGAAGAACATAAGACAGCAAAACAGACTGATATTGGAGGTACTGTATTCCTTATTTCTCTCCCGGTTGTCGAAAGCCTGATGGTCGAAGTGTTTCGCGTGCTGACTTGGAGACTCCAGCGTTATTTGGCGTGGAAAGAAGGTATAACTCCATTAATTACTGGTGATTATAGTTGAATTCACGTCTGACTTGTTTTGGTTTTTATTTGTTCATGTAAAGCACTGTTTCAAAGGTCCTGCGCCAGAAAGAGAAGTACCTTAATATGGATGACGGTAGTCGATCCCCTATCAAGAGAACGAAGGGCAGAGTTCCAGATATCGAGAAGGCCCTTTCTAATTGGGCGAAAAACACTCAGCGTCAAGGTTATCCCTTGACGGACGCAATGATCAGAGAAAAGGCGCATTTCTTTGCGACCACCTGCGGTAGTCCGGATAGCAATCAAAAAGTCCTAAGCGCGAGCTGGCTCGAAAAATTTAAGCAGAAAAATAACTTGATGGGGTCTAAGTCGAGGAAGAATTCCGTGGATACTAATATCAGCGATCCGGAGAGCCCCATACATCTCAAGACCAATTCGAACTCCCAAACCCCAAACAATGGCGTGTCCCCCATTTCTCCGGGTGGACTGACAAGCCCTTCGATGTCTCCTACCCAGAATCAGGAGAGTTTGAAGCAGGAAACGGCCGACAGTTTGATCGAGTTTGTTAATGACTACCGACATGCGCATTCCCAGAGCACTACGTCCATAGATACCGTGCCATCGCTTTCGGCGAGTGTAACAAGTCCAACATCGCCTCTACTTTCCGACAGTCCATTCACGCCTTCAGGTCGATCCCGACTTCCGTCTATCAGCTCTAGCTCTAGCCGGCCACGAAGCCAGACGTTTCCGCTGGCCATCGTTGATCCTGGTTCGATCGCCGCCGTCGATGGAGCCGCCGATCAAGCTACTCCGAGGAATATCCTTCAGCAATCGGTGTCAGTGTCCGTTTTTGATTCGCCAATCGAAGAGGAAACAGGGGTACCTCTTCAATGCCCGGACGAGCGCCCCTTAATAAAGCGAAATCGCAGCAATCCCGAAATTAAGACTACATCGATGCAGCCTCCGCCGCTGCCCAAATCGAATACCGTGTCGCCAGTGAGCACGCCGGGATCGCCCACGCAAGACGAAGCCCGGCGAGCGCTGGAACTGGTGATGAGTTACTTTCAAAATTCACCCACCGGGATGGGCCCACAGGAATATGTTTCGATTGGAAAACTGATGGAAAAACTTCAGCTCGCGCAGAACCAGGCAAGCGCGCTACCCGGAGGCCTCCATCGGATCGATGAACATGCGGACAGTCCTCGTGTCAGCAAGAAGAGGAGCATCCACACTCTTACTTAGAACGACACCCGCATATATCCCTAATGACCTTCGTGATGGAAGCTCGGTTTTATAGCGGGCTCTTTCCTAAATGTTTCATTATTATGAATTATTTCCTTATCTTTTTTTTTCTCACGCTTTATTCCTCTGCTTCGTGGGTTTGGTCAGGTCAGCATAGGCCCGAGGAAACGGTCGGTTTTAAACAATACTCAAAGATGGCACGATTGTACGTGAGAGGGCAACCTCTATAGCGGCGTTCTGGGGGGTTTGATTTACTTTTATTTTGTCTTCTGTTTATAAGCATTATGGGCACGGATGGATTGGGCCTTTGAGGCTTCGGCCTCGGTATTTTTTTTTTTTTTTCGGTTTCCTTTGTCTTTTCCAGCGAAGTTTTCTTTCCCTTTTCTTTAGATAAAACTCATATTGGGCAACCAATAATACCAGTACAAGTGACGGCAGTAAAGGAAACGGTCTGAATACGTTGTTTTCTTTGGCTGTCTCTTGTTTCTCAAGTTTTTTTTTTTTTTTTTACGTGGTTCGTTCTATTCCCCCTGTTTTTATTTTATTTTTATTTTTTTTCAATCTTACCGCCATATGTGGCCATTATTTGTCTGCTGCGCTGACTTTGACTTTTCATTCTTTCTCGCCCTTCCCAAACCGACACCGACACTCCTGAAAATCCATCATACTATTCCTCTCCATCATTCTGATATGTTGCTAAGTTTTGGGACGATCCGAGCCAGTCAGAAGAAAGAAAAAAAGGAAAACGCTATTACATATCTGCTGATCTGTCTATTCTGTCAGCAACTATGATAGCATCTCTATGATACCAAGCGGTGAATCAGGGGGTCAGTCAGTCAGTCAGTCAGTCAGTCACTTATTAATCAATCACTACTCATACGTGTGTGTGTGTATCTGTCCATTTCAGGCCTGAATGAATTATTACATTCCTGAACTTTCGCAGGCGAACTACTGATGGACTGCAAAACAAAATAAATGAAAAGAAACAAACACAGAAATAAAAAAAAACCATTGAAAGTCGGAAAATCCTTTCTTACTCAAGTAGTATTATTTCAGAATATATTATTTTGGGGTTCACTATTATTATCAAACTGCTTCTGTGACCTCAGGTCTGTCTTGCGCAGATATCCCATACCTACGTGTTATCATCAAAATTTCCATCCAGTCCATCATTCACATGACAAAAAGCTCCGACTCGACTCAATTAGGCAAATAGTCTAGATATGATCAGATAACTATTAGAAGTAGGTACATACATATACCTATGCATGTACTATACTTCTCATTCCAAGCAAAGCGGCAACCCGCCTCCTCCATCTTTCTCCATCTGCAGGGGCCTGCACCCACCCACCTAACCAAGTAACTTATAAGATACATAGGAGTGTCTGCCACTGTCTGGGAACGGACAGCCGGGGAAGTTGGAAAGACGGGAGATTTCCGTGGGGGGGAGGAAGATCTACTATCATCGACTCGATCGGTGTAAAATACGCTAAAATAGCTAGTTTAAACCCTTACCTACATACATTCTCTACGTTACAGTAGTATATACATTGATGCTGGATGGAGTTGGGCATCATTGATTACCTACGAAGAAGATGATTTAATATTAAATTATTGTCAATGAATTGATATATGATAGAACTATGTATGTAGCCAAAGCGTTAGCTTGGAATCGTAAGTTCGTTCTACCAATCAGATCACAAGGGCCGTGCAAATTCATTGGAACCTACATATGTCGGTACATTATTGCAATGCAATGCACTCTTGCGCCTGTAATGTACATTATTAGGTAACTGGGTACCTACCTGACATACCTACAGGGTATGTACATACGATATACATATGTACCTAGTACTGTACTATGTATGCACATGTACATACATTCTACATTATATACATATAAGGTACGAACCATTAGGTAGAAATATTCTATCTTTCTTTCTTGGCAGGTCCAGTCTTTCTTCAATGAAAACGGCCCTATCATATCATAGATATGTAGTTAACTTTAAGAGCAAGTCGATCTATAATTTGGGGGGGAAGGAAAAAAGAAAAGATTTACATACATACATAATATTTAAACTACTAAAAATATGATGATAGGCTATAAACAAATCTCTCTCACAGGCTTCAAGTTCTCTCCCCTTTTCTCCTATCATATCTCATAATCAATCATTACCTACCTAATACCCCCCGCCATTTCTCCCCCGCAAACTTCAGAAAAAGGTTTCTTGTTAGGTTTCCACCAATCTTGTCCCACCTGGCTTCCCCCTTTTTTTTTTCTGCTCGTTCCCAATAATAAAAAAAGGACGTTGGAATGGGACATCCGTTTAATAAAAAGGTATGAATAATCTGATATGTACATAGAAGAAACTCGGGAATTGTGCATAATTTGTGTAGATACTACTATATATATATAGATCATACATCCTTTTACCTTTTTTAGAGGTCCTTTCCTTAAGCATGTAGGCATGTAGGTACGTACAAAGTAATAATAAGCTTTCTTCTAATGTATTATTTGGATGACTTGCGGGAGAAAGTCGAAGCCACGAGATGTAACTAACTATTTATAGGGGCTTACTTTGTTAGTGGACAATTCCAGGACTACTTGTTTTCCATTCTACTCATTGGAAGCCTTTACCGGTGCTGAATGGGGATTATCCACTAGCTTACTATTATTACGGCTTGAAAGGGTAATTAAGTCTTATACAAACTAACTGGGTATCTCCGCTGCATGTCATCATTAGGCCAACGAGACAACTCCCCGTTCTTCCATGAGCTCCGCAACACTATGCTCGGAGAGTTCCGGAAAAAGTCTGACGAGCGCGGTCTCGACGATTGAATATAAGAGATGTTTGTTGCAATACTCATCCGCAAAGACATCCAAAACATTGTCCTCAATAGCGGAAAGTAAAAGGATTTCCTCCAGGTCATCACTCTTGCTTGGCGAAATGCTCCCCTCTTCTTGGTTGTCTTTCGTGTCGGAGACTGGCCTGGTGTCTGACCTGCTTTCCCCTTGAGGCTCAGATGGGGTGGCGATCATATCATTTGGGGATACGCGAAAGAACGTTTGCGCCATAGGCCGTGGAATTAGAGACAAGATACTAGCTGCACATTCTCGTTTAATGGCTGCAATCTCAGCGTCAGATGGCTTTTGCCGCTGCGCTTCAGGCAGTGGTAGAGGCATTGGCGACGACGAGGTGCCTCCTGGGCTGAAATTGCCTATTCTGGCTGCGTCGGGGCCGGAATCTGCTGTTCTAGGCGCCTGCTCATTTGGGCGCGCTGAGCGTAGAGCCGAGGGTGGTGCGGGATGGGAGTTCGGTATCGGATTTGGGCGGGCATTCATCGGGAACAACATGCTCCTGACCCTAAAGAGGAGTGCCGGTAAGAACGTGGGGGTGAAAACATAGCCCTGAATTGCCGCATGAAGAAGTCTGATCAAAATCGAGATCTGTATGTTAGCAAGGGGCAAAACGATTTTAAAGTCGATTATCATTGGACGGAGGAGATCAAAGAAACGAATGAAAGAATAGTTAAGAGGGAAGGTATGAATGCGATTCTAGATTTGGTAGGAAAACGACAAGTATTCCAGGCTGATAAAATGAAAGAGAGGGGCTACAAGGTTTCATGGGCCTGCTAAAAGATCCCGGCGAAACTGCAACAGGCTTGACTAGGGCCGAGAGTTTTAAATTGATGCCCAATCCGTAAGTCAGCACTGCACTTTCAGGAGTCTCGTGGGAAAGAATAACTGATAGGGGCAAAATTGCCGCTTTGATCACAGCAGCCATCTTGGTCGAGATTGAAATCCAGGCTTCTCAATCACATGAGTCCCATCAGGGAGTCCTTGAAAAGGGTTGTCGACAACTCGTTCTTTCTAGGTCGTTCAATGTGTAGGGGGAACAGGAGTGTATCCCCATTCCCAGGGACGTCATGCAACATATCCTACATTGTCGTCCGCCAGGTTCCAGGGAATGTATGGTTTGCAAAAAGGGCACCAGCTGGGTGATCGCCTTCCTGTCTCGGAGGCATTGAGCAACCTTAGGATTTTGCGGGGTACCAGTACAGGGCGACGCGTCTTCCAGTCGGTCAGCCAGCCAGCCAACCAGCTGCCCAATTGACTAGGCGGGCTTTGGCCATGGCTTGGCCCAATGCAACTCTGACGAGCGGCGCGGGAGGAAGGAAGGGCCGATCAGGGGGACCTTCAACCGTTCCCAGGCCAAGCATGCGAGTAACGTTGCGACGAACGCACAGAGCGTACGCTGGTCCGTTCGGGGGCATGCGAGCCATTACGGCCCAGCTCGTCCTGGACGGAGTTTACGGGATCGCTGGCGCAGTGCGTCGGATGGGGGACCGGCGCAGAGCATCGTGATAGAGTCGCCGATTGTCGACGGGTAGCCGAAAGAGGGGGAAGGGAGAGAGCAGCGCAACGTGCACAAATCATCGTCATCCTTCGTGCTTGCATCGTTTGGACGGAGTTGGACGGAGTTGGACGGAGTGGACTTGAAGGCGTACATACATGGCATGGGCGGTCGGCGCTGGTGGAAAAAGCGGCAAGACTAGGAGAGCGGGCAGAAGTTGGGAGGATTGGACAAGGTGCGGGACCCACTCAGGCGGCAGCAGCGACGAAGCGGGATGCAACACGGGGTCTTGTTTCGTATCGGTACTGGTACCATGTCTGTATCAAGACCGTATGTAATCTCGTCATGCTCAAGACATTCCCTGACTCGTCCATGTTGTTCCCATCCTTGCCCAGTCCAGATCTGCCACTCTGCAAACCCTCTGCACCAACACCTGCAGGATGAAACATGCCAGTCCTCAACAAGTCTGGTCGCTGCTTTCTCGTCGTCGTCCGAGAGTGGCCCGTCGGCCCCGGAGGCACCCACCAGGAGATCAAGTGATCTCAACACCATGCGGGCAGCCGTACCCGTCTCACGCCTCGCTCTCTGTCCCTGCCCCAATAGGAGAAGCGAGAAGTTCGATATCTCTCTTTTCAATTCCACCACTCGAAGCCAGTTATTATTCCCGTGGCGTGCGGACCATTACACATGCTCCCACGGCCACATGTGACATGCCATCCTCTTGTCGGTCGATCCATCTTTAAGAGGAAAGAGGAGAAGTTTTGAAGGGGTAAGGAATGGCAAGGGAAAAAAAGGGAATAGAGGGACAGTGGACAAGAAATCAGAAGCGACAGTCGACCCCGCTGCACAGCTGGGTCTGTGCAGAAAACCGAAGAATAAAGACAGGCGCCAAAAGCTGTGGAACTGCACAACGGCAGGGCAAAACTCACCGGTCCAAGATCCTATCAGTCTCACCCAACTTACCTGGACCCATCAAGAGCCCATATCGTAGGAGAGATAGCATGCCTTCTAGCCATGGCATCCGTCGCGGCACATCTAATAGCTGCGACATCATTCCGAATAGCTTGTAGTCTAGAATGGGACGCCTCCTAGCCGTTTTCGCGGCCCACGAGGGCGCCTCATTTGCTCGGTTGATTGGCGAGGGAGTAATCGGAGACGAGACGATTTCCCCCGCAGACATGGGCAATGCTGTGCGGAGAAGCCCCATAAGCAGAAACCATATTCCCATGCACACCAGATAGGCACCCTGCAGAATCCTCCACATCCAGATCGAGGCTGGCGATTGGTTGTGACTAGACAAATCGCTGCTGGATAATCCCTTTTTAGGCGAGAGTAGTCCAAACCTTTCTAGTCGGCTCCGTCGAATGTCTTGTGTCTCTTCACCATCCGTCTCATTATTTTGGGTGTCATGTTTGACCACGGAGATAAGTCTGCTCACGGCGGCCCAGACAAACCACCCCTCACACGCCTTCCCGCCGATTTCATCTCCCAGAATCAGATCGGCCAAGACATCACCGACTAGTGTACGGAGGCAGCTGTTCTCGAGATCTTCGGTTGGTAGAATGACGGCTAGTGTCCCTTGCGCCAATAATCGCCGATACACAACCTCATTTTCGAGCTGTTTCCTGATTGTCTGAGAGTCGGAGGGATCGGGCGGGGGAGAAAGGCCGGGATGCGGATTAAGAGTATGATAGATTACTCGCATGGAAGAAGGGAACGTAACAAGATTGGATCCTTGCCTTGCCATCCTGTAAGCTGCGTCACAAATTGGCGCGGTCAATGTACAATTCTGCGCCAAATAAAGGTGGAGATGAGAAGGCAGAGCCTCACAGATAATGTGCGCTTCAACCAGACGCGGGAGCTCATCAAGGACTAGCTGTTGAACATCAATCCGCCGTAGCCTCTCTTCCAGCGCCAGGGTACAGTGCGCAACGGTTCGGAGAACCTCGTCGACAAAGCCATGGTCAATGGTGATCTTCGCGTACCAGGCATAAACGTATTCCTTAATAATAATTGCGATGATGGCATAGAGTTGGATATCAACCTCATTGGAGCTAGTTAGAGGGGGTAATAGTTCCTGGAGTGGCCGTGGAGTTGCCGTGCCATAAATGTTTGCCTGGGGACATAGAACGCGACGGATCAAAGCAATGGTGCTCTTATCGACCGGTGCATCCTTGTCATCCTTCAATACGGTCCTCGGTTGGGATGTCAAAGCTGCGGACGCCGGAGAGTCATGTGACAATGTTATTATGGGCGAAGTTGATTTAGGGTAGACACTCGCCCGCGAAGGGTTGTTGCTCATTTCATCCCCTGCGCAGTGTTATGAAGTCCTCATCAATAAATCACTAGAAGCGCTCGTAGGAATGCCCTTTCGACACGGACAAACTTCTTTTGTCAAAAGCAACAGCTGGCGAAGAAGACCTGTAACCTCTATAAGACGGCGGAGTGATGGGATGACGTTCGTGTCCAGTACGACGCGGTATGTCGAGGTTACCGTAGTAGGAAATCATTTAGGGCTTAGGGCTTTTATGCTAGGGCTACGTAAAAGTGGGGACCGATAAGGTTTGCGGCTCCATAAAACTAAATATTGACATCAGGCATACCCAGAATAGGAATTCCTGCGTACCTTGGGGGAATTGATGTGCTTCGTTATCTCAGTAGACTCAGACGGCAACGAGACTTGACATCTTCTCTCTCAGAAAAATAAAAGAATGGATTCATCTTCTCCCGGCTGCAGAGATGATGCTATCCCTCTATGGTTGGACTGTGATCCTGGTAAGTGTGTCCCTCTCCCTTAATGCAGCGTGAAGTTATGTGTCTAATTATCTATCCGTCCTCCAGGGCATGATGTCAGTCAGGCCGTAGGAATCCCCAGCTTTTGGAATCCCGAAAGCTAACCACGTAGTAAAATTGGTGATACAGGACGTCTTTGCGATCCTCATAGCCGCCCATCATCCATCCTTGAACCTTCTGGGAATCAGCACAATCCATGGGAATGCGTCGCTTGAGAAAACGACAGCGAACGCCGGGAGTGTTTTGGAAGCGATTGGTAGACCGGGGATCCCTATTTATCCAGGAGCCAAAAAGCCGTTTTGCAGGGTTGCCGTGCACTCACCGAGTATCCATGGTAAGAATGACTACCCCTTGATTTCAATCACAGAGTTATAGCCATGTGACGTTTCGTCAGGGTCGTCGGGACTTGATGGCACCGATCTTCTCCCTCAAGGTAGCAGGTCTCCCGTTACAGACAAGAATCCGATTTTAGCCATGCGAGATACTCTGCTGGCCCAACCTAAGGAGACACCATGGGTGGTAGCAACCGGGGCTCTAACGAATGTCGCCTTGCTTTTTGCTACGTTTCCAGAAGTCATTGGGCATATTAAGGGTCTCAGTGTTATGGGTGGTGCGATCGGCCAGAAATTTACAGAGGCTCCGATGAGTAGGCTCCTAGGCGAAGAGTCGCGGATAGGGAACGTAACGCCGTGGGCAGAATTCAATATTTATGTGAGATTTTTAATTTTCTTTATTCATTTCTTCTGGGTGGGCACTGAAATCTTTCAACGCCTTCTGACAATTCTGCGATCAGTGCGATCCTGAAGCCGCTGAGTCGATTTTCTCGAACCCCATCCTTGCTTCCAAAACAACCCTCATCAGTCTCGACCTAACCCACCAAGTCCTAGCCACACCAGCTGTACAGGCACGAATTTTGACAAAAGACGATGATTTATCTTCTCCCCCATCTATCCTTCGCCGTATTTTACATGCTCTTCTAAACTTTTTTGCAGAGACCTACAAGACAGTCTTCGGACTTGACAGCGGTCCCCCGCTACATGATCCGTTGGCAGTTGCAGTCGTTTTGTCGAACCTGAACTCTCCTCTCGCGAACGCCAGTCCCAAGGAAGCCCTCAAGTTTGATGACAGGGGCGGAGAGCGCTTCTCTGTGACTGTGATTACCAATGGCCAGCACGGAAAGGATGTATCTGTGACTGGACAGCTAGGAAGAACGACTGCTCGACCCGTCGAAGGACGTGGTGTCACAATCCCCCGAGGAGTCGATGTAGATGCATTCTGGGACTTGGCTGTCCATTGCATAGAGCTTGCGGATGAGTGCTGCGCGAGACGTCGATAAGCAACTCATTACATAGAGTTGAAACGTGGATCATCTAGGTTACAATCTGCCAAATAATGGATGTAGATGCATAGAATAGCTATCAATATTCTATTCTGGGAAAGACTCATAAATTTTACATTTTACATTCTTCTTTACCCTTCCCTATGTTTTTTTTTTTTTCTTCTCCTTTTCCTACGCGGTTCTGGTATGGCTTTGGCCTGCTGAGTAGGCTGTGAAACGTTTTCGGACGGCCCTGCGTTGGTCTCTTCCTCTTCGTGCTCTTCTCTATCCTGTACATGTCTCGTACACCGACGGCCTGATCGTTTTTCGAGATTAATTGCCGTCTATTGTGCTCTTTTATACCTCTCCTTTATAGAAGAAGGGCTGAGTAGTTCTTTATGGTTAGGTAGAATACCTTTTGATCATTTGAGGTGCCTCCAAGAACTCTCTCCAAACCAGGTGGACTTGACGGGGCAACGATGAATCGATGCACGTCAGATGCGTACGCAATGCCTCCTTTTGATACTTGGCTACGCGCACAGCTTTCTCCGGTTTAGAGAGTTCAGATTCCCATATGATGATCGAGCATCAATCGATGAAGATGGACCTGTGAATTGAAGCCTCTGATGTATGCTCGAACATTATCCCTGTTCTAGCGATGTGTATGCGTATCAGGAGGAGTACGCAAATCCTATCTCACTGTTGTCGAATGTCTGGCGGTTTTGTAAGCGTCCGGCAAAGCGTCGGCAGCGTCGGTTCCTCGTCCGTCAAACGTTTCTCTGCCGTCAGGAATCTGATTTCGATGGGAATTTTGACTTGGACTGTCCAGTTTACGAAGGACCAGCTGTGATCGGTAACTTGTAAGGACCTAAATGTCAAGTATTATATCGTAGCCCTAGGATTAACAGACGACAGTGCCCCTGTTGACGATCTCGTGCGAGCCTGTCAAAATGTTGAGGCCAGAGGCGTCATTAGAATAGGCAGTCACAGTAATAGCGACCTCAGGCTATGTGTGTTTTTGATATCCACGAACCAACGCGCTTCCATAATTGATCCCTCAATTGTACAGCCATCGCCAGATATAGTCTCAGCAATTGCAATGTGTTCTGAATCAAATGCCTATATCTAGCCAACAGTCCGTCTTGTGTCTGAGCGTTGCTAGGAACGATCACCCACTGTCCTCGACCTACTCTTCTGCGTAGGCCCGTCTCATCCATGTTGTAGATATCCGACGGCTTGATATTGTATTTGTCAACCGTTTCCCTATATGTCTCAAGGAATTGCCATACGTTCTCTTGATTCTGGGCCCGTTGACGCCCCCTCGATTGGGTTCTCTTTTATCACCATCAATTTAGGATGGTGACTCTAACATACACGACAGAAGTTGTATGCCACAAATCACCCGATGATCCCTAGAGTATCGATAGCCAACGCACAAAGATACCCAGGATGCGAATGCCAGATGAAATTAGAGAACATCGATATCATACAGTCATGATACAGAGATGTGCGACGTACAGAAACGCCTATCGGAAGACTGCGAAGAGCATCAAATATGGGAGAGGGTCCAGAAACAGGTAGAGTTTACACACAGATGCTCCAACAAATAGAACCTCAACCCAGAGATATGGCTAACCGTGAATGGACAAAAAGTACTTGCAATGACTTAGGTGCAAGCGTGAACTTCATTAAAAAAAGAAACTGGCGCGGAACTGCTTATTACAATTATATAATTCCAATCTATAATATTTAGCTATTCTAAACCAGGGAAACAAAATATAATTGCGAAATAATCAATAAGTTTAATGATGTACTACTGTACGTAGTTGCAACCTTGCAGCTGTTATATATAGCTAGTTAAATCATGTAGTTATAAATTCCGTAATAGCATCCGCATCATGTGCGGTCACCGAGCTGGTTTCGTTTATACGTATCAAGAGATTGTTTACGAACGATTCGATACGTAAATTCCTGAAGATGGGAAGCAACTTCCTGACGAAGTTCGTTGGCGAAGCATTATGAGTAGTGTAGATTGACACGTGACTCAGGCCATGTGACCTAGGATGACCGCTATTATGTAGGTATCTACATGACTAGAAACCAGAAGATTGACTAGAAGAAAGAAAAAGAGAATAGTTATAACCATTTTGTTACTTCCCCCCATTTCCGGGTTATACCGACGGCGGCATCCACTCGCTTCATCAAAGTTTCAATCTCCTTCAACAGGCTCCCCGCGGCCGCATCATTTCCGTAGACAACGCCATTGTTTAATTTATCTTCCATTTGTTCATGTCGCATGTCTCTGCTGTTTGCCGTGGAATCGAGCAGGGGTTTCGGTGAAGGCATCCTGCCTGAATACTGCTGCGCCTTGTAGGCGATTGCAGATGTCAAGAGTGGAAACTCGCTGGCGAAAGTGAGCGGAGAGAAACTCAGGATGAGAACACGGCAATTTTATTGCTCGAGGCCTGAGACCTCGAAGAGAGCCGTATGCTTGGCGGGGCCTGACTACTACAGCTGTACTTAGTTGACAGTCGCCTTGCTGTGAAGAGTTGCAGTTGCCTCAGTGGTGTTGGATTGATTGTAGCCTCTTAAAAAGAATGTTCTACACAGGAATTGTCTGCCTTTTATAGACAAATCCTAAACCAACTAAAAGGATCCTTTCGAAAATGGGTTTGCCCACTGGTAAAGGACTACTAAGTGACGTTCCATGGAACAAAGAAATTGATAACGCCGTTTACACAAGGATCGGAACTTGACAATGATTATTCTCTATCTAATAATCCATCGATTTTAGTAAAGTCGGGCAATCACATCTGATTATTGGTCATTTCCTCTGGGTACGTCCTCATTAAACCTCCAAAAATCCCGGTGGGAAAAAGGTAGGAAGTAGATTCTAGATTCGCGCCTTGCGGACATTGTCATACTAGATTTGGAGGCGGTGATTGCTCAGACGATTCAACCGGTTAAAATATACTGACAGGATTGGAATATTATGTACACTATGGTCATTGATACCTGTTTCCTGTTAAAGGAACTGGTAGAAAGTATTATTTTTCTACTTCTGTATGAGATATCCAAGGATATAAATACCAGGTTTTTGTACTTTTAGAAGAGAGACAGAAGATTGAATTAGGCACTTCTTAACAATTCATTTTTGAACCATACTTTTACTGTTCGATAGTTATGACCCCGATTCGCTATTAAAGACCAAATCTCCAAATTTGTCTATCACTTCCATTTTACCGAAAGAAAATGTTAGTATACACCTTCCAGTTTACAGTGATGCTACCGCTGCGGTAAAAGACATCGTCCTGGAAGGACCAGAGCACTAGAATATCACATATGGTTCGCAAACATCAAAGGATCTGTTCCAGAGGATCTCTGGAATTAGTATTTCGATGAGTTCAACGAACCGGAAACTACATAGTATTACGATTTCCACCCTCCAGGAAGGAGCAACAGGCTTACAACAACTATCTGCCGTCGACCGAACGTTATTGCTATTAGATATGATATGGGGACGACTTAGTTATTTCGGTAGCAACCGAAAACTTAAAAGGGAGCTAGTCTAGGTGGCTTGGCATAAAGTACATCGTCATATGACGATCAGAGCACCTTGAAGATGAATGCCAACGGTAAATGTCTGGGAGGAGTGATGGTCTGGGCGTCATCGACCGATGACAACCTGGGAACCGCCATTCAAGCCTTGCCAGTGCGGCAGGAAGGACGAATCTTACGGCATCATTGCTCAGTCGCAAGACAAATCCGGACCGCGTCTGGGGAGAGTGCGGCGCCTCGGGCCCTTCCAGAACACTGACGCGTCTTTATACAGACTGATCGGTCATCAATGGGAAATTTTGGATGGCAATCGGAAATCCTTGCATTAACAGCTGTAGACGATCTATTAGGCGCAAAATTCAGCAAACAATGGCAAGTAAGACAGGTATTTTTGGCAGCTAAAAAATGAGTTCGTAGGACCGAAGGATCAAGTGGCATAGTAAATATGTGACACGTCTCTATATGGGGAGAATTTTTAGAGGTATGGAACGCGATAGAATGCTTTCCAAGCCAGAACTGTGGGCAAATCGTCTTATTACCCAAGAATCAAGGAAGAAACCGATCAGGAAGGCGCCCGGTTTATACCAATGATATAAAATTGTCCGAAAAAAGGAAAGACTCGTAACTGACTCAAGAGTTCCAGGGCTTCAGCGTGCTTGCGTGTGTCACCAGTTAAGTGGTGCGCCTAAAGAACGATATTAGCTATAAAAAGGTTATAAACCAACCGTGTGCATACATACACGTATTGGTCTAAACTTTGATTGGAAACTCCCTTGCTCGAATCCTCGATACATTTAGGTGATCTTCAGTGAGCGCTGAAAATTAGGGCTTGCCGATAAATATGAATAATTCATATTCATAT
>NPHW01002672.1:0-28364 GCA_002240705.1 Elaphomyces granulatus
TACAAAGAAGAAGATAGATGTTTAGTGAAAGGTTTTAATCGAAGGGCAGGGACAGGAAGGTAAACATCTATCTTCTTCTTTGTACAGCTCTGAGATATACTCAAGGTTCGTGTGGACAATGGACATAAAAGTATATCTTAGTGTCACCAATAGCATTAAAAATGACGAACGAACAAATTATAGAAAAAACGAAGAAACAAAGAAACGATGTAGGGAAAAAGAAGAAACTTACAAAGAAGAAGATAGGTGTTTGGGAAAGGATAAGATGAAGAACTGGAAACAGAAAAGATTCCAGGCTTTGAAGAAGCGTCTGATTGGCACGGCCCAACATCTAGGGAGCATTCCAGAGGCTAAACCGCTGCGCCAGGGACAAAAGACTAGGATTCTTGGACAACAGTCCAAGCTGCTCTCACTTATATAGTAGGTTGCGAGCGCCGTCACACTGATGAGGACTGCAAGTGACAGATTGAGAAACTGCTCAAGGCTGACCATAATTGATACATTGAGCAAGAAACAGAAAACGTTCCAGGCCTTGAAGAACGGCCTGATGACGACAAGTCACAGATTGGGAAAATGTTCCACTATAAAACGGACACATCTGATGATGACAAGCAGAAACGTCGTATGTTACCGTTGCTACATATTCTTGTGTTATCTGATCCGGCTACGCCAAGGCGCGACTCTCCAAAAGGTTAGTCAGGGTTTTACTCTGTACGGCTGCACGCCCAAGCTTTGCTTGGCATTCTATCATATTCTTTTTCTCAGCCTATCATATCATAGGTACATTCTGTTTGCCCCACTAAGCTATGTAGCGGTTATCGATTTGTGCCTTTTTGCTGCGCCTGGAGGGCAACTTATGTATAACTTAGTTGAAAATTCTTACTTGGCTCATGATATATTCACTATTTCTCATGATCAGTACTATGTCACTCCCAGCGCGTTGGACGAAGAATCCCGCGAACTAAATGACAATTACGAGTTGTAAAGAAAGGGCTGAGGCCCCAGAGGTCTTTAAATGCGCAGTTCTGGTCTCAAGCCGCCGATGTCGAACCGATGATGCAACAAAGCGAAGTTGATCGGAAAATCTCCGGATGGTCAGTGAGCCTTACGGTAACATATGATTCGTCGCTCTGGCGTACATATTCGCTAATAGGTTTCATATCTATAAAGATCAAGTCAACGATGAATCTCTGGAAGAAGACGTCGACCATCTTTGGACGAACACGTTTCGCCATTGCTTATGTACTTCAGAATATCATAGAGAGAGAAAGCTGCCTAGATCCTGGGCAAGATATGATATAAAGAGCAATAATGTCGTGACGGGCATTAGAAACAACACGCTACACCAAGTGTGAACTAAGAGAGCAACGGCGTCAAAAATATTTGCACGCGTCTGGGGAAGTTGCAATTGTATGAACAATCCTCGCCTATCCGCTGGAAGAAATTCTAGGCTTTTGAAAAGTCATTAGTATTTCCCGCCTAACTATGTAAATATAGACCGAGTTGATCATATGGACAGATCGGGCCTGTTTGTGGAAAGGCGTTTCTTCCCGCAGATACGAAATTTTACTTCTCTCGACCAGTCTGTGCTCGAGGTAACCGTGTCGCCTGTGTGGATCGGCATCCTCTCTCGTCAGGTTTTGAGCCGTCCTATCGTCTGGTTAGGAGAGAGGGGGTCGTATATGTCTAACACCCAGGGTCACGGTCCCGGGCCGAGTTGTTTGGTCACCTCGGGAAATCCAGGCTTGACACATCTGGTGGGCTTTCGCCCGTGCAGTCATTCCAAGTGCGCGTTACATTGCGCTTGGTTTTCATCCTCCCAAAAATTTCCAGTCGGGGGAAGTGTCTCGCACATGGACACTATCTTCCCGCCACAGCTGTCCCCGCTGTGTGGTTTTTGGTGCTTACAATCCAGTGAACTCCCCGTAGTTCACTTAATTAAAGCACCTTCGGTACGCCGTGACAGGCCTCCGAGAAACCGCAGACGTTGGACTCGACGCGCGGCCTTCGGGCTAGTTAGTGCATCCAACTGAGCGGAGTCAAGTTCAGCTAAGGTCGTTTGTCGCCCTACCTGTCCTAGCTAGACAAAGAACCGGAGCCTACCGGTAGCAAAGGCCTTTTGCAAGTTATGCGTAAACTTGATCGCCTCCCATATCCCGTAAATGGAGGTTAAAAACTACGGATAAGTTATACACCTGGTCCCGTGCTTCGGCACGTGGAACAACCCTGTCGGTTCGTGATCTATACCAAGTGAGGCAGCTTTCGCTAGAATGCTGAGCTGTCCTCGTAAGCTTTAAAAGGTCACATGCGATTGTACCTGGTGGTACAGGTCCAGGTCTTCTGGTGAGTGCCTAGAGTGGCCAGTGAAGACTAAACGGCTCGTGATGAGTCAGGATCTCGCTTTATGAACGGTAGTCCCCTGGGTTCGATTCCCAAGCCGTTCGATCCTAAGATCGAGATTTTGTTGATTGAGATGTCGCCCGGAGTTACCCGGTGCTCAACCAGCGCCCTCAGGTGGCAGGCACCGCCTTACTGAGGAGTCGATACTGTAGTTGTGCACGTGGTGCCAGTTACGACGTCGACGGACCTTTCCGTGATTCCCCAGGGGGAGGAGAAAGATCGTCCCGACACGAAGTTTGGTAACTTCGCCATGGGTTGCATTGAAAGATAACTTAATTTTCTTTCCGTGGACCGTGGGATACCCACTGTCCTATGCAGCCTTTGGCTGCTTAAAGACGCTAAATAATACAACAACAACAACAATCTTCCCGCAGATACATGGAATGCAGACTTCTATGTATTCCAAGGCTATGTATAATTCATACAGGTCAAACATTTCAAGGCGGTGACAAGGAAGGAGGGAGTGGCACCACGCGGGCATCGCCATCCTCTGCGTTACATTCCGGCCTCAGAGGAGGCAGCTGTTCTCTGAATACGCTGGAATAGATGAATTCAATGAGACCCAGTTTATGGATGCATGGAATACCATTTAATTATTGAACTGCCCTATGACAAAACACAAGGGAAGGGCAAGACCAGGAACCAACAAATTGGAAAACAAATAAATAATAAATCCATCGCTACGTCCGCCCCTTTTGCTCTTTCGCCTCTTTTCTTTTTCCTTCTCCTGTTAAGTTATTTGCATCCTAGGGTTTAATCACACATTTGAATTTAGATACCTATGGACAAAGGGAAAGAATGATACATAAAGCTACATAACTATCCAGATAAAACAAACAGAGGCGTAATGGTACATTTAATTCTATCATCATCACGTTCGGCGCTTTTGCTCCATTCCCTTCTCTCTTTTAGTTCAAGTCTTTTTCTTCTCCCTCTTCGTTCCTTTTTTTTCATTCTGGGTTGACTTGTATCTTGTGGTGTGAGGCAGAGCGTGATTTTAGGCCGGCTGACCCGCAGTCTGCTCCGCGCTATCATGAGAGTGATCACGTTTGCATCAATCACCGTTGCTCCGCGCCCGCATCGTTCGATGACAGGAGAGGTGAAGGCTAGCGGAAATACTAATCAAACAGCGTATCAAATTTTGAATCGTTATCAACATTTTCTGATAGCTAAAGTCTGAGAACATCAGTGGACAAGATTGATGAAGAGCGTGAGCGGATGAATTGAGAAATAGGCTGTTATCGCTGGCACACGAGGTTGAACTGCCATCTGGATTCTGCATTGCCTAGATTGAATGGCGTAGTGTCCGAGCCATCCTCAGGCCGGATGTCAACAATTGAAAGTGGAGGGGTATTGTAAAGCGAACCTTCTTGGGGGGCGCACAGGCAACGAACGTTCCCTACGAATAGATGGCGGGTCGTTCTTGATGGGCTCCTATTCGGCGTTTTCGTCCTATGGGACTTGCATATTGGTAGTGTCTGCGAAGTTCGGAAAGGTCCAACTCGCAGGTTGGCCGGGTCGTGTCAGGCTAAAGCGATGGTCGTCGTGATCGATAATGTAAAACCGGGAAGCTTCGACCTCAGTCCACACGCTATAACACAATTTTAGCATCCTAGAGGCTAGATTTGGATAACAGGTTACTCTCACCTCGTATCGAAGAACTCCGGGTCCCGGGATAAGAGAGTGACTTGAAAACGGTGGATGAACTCAATTGAAGGTGAGCAAGCGGCGCGCGTAGGGTGAGTGCCAAGGCGCGCTCTATATATGTACCTCGTCTTGAGCTGCCGAGATATACGCTAAATAAACTTTCCCAAAGCCGAGATTCACAGTTTGGATAGAACGTTCTAACTTCTATCTAACAGCTGCATTTGCCTGTCTCATAGAATTTAGAGAAGCACCAATTTACCTATTCCTCTACTCCGGCAATAAGGTCATCCAGTAAATTCTGTGCACCATTTTGGAGACTCGATGTGGAGTTTTGGAGAGGGGACTCTTTTTAGAGAGTATTATGAAAAGGGGGAAAAAAAGGAAAAAAAAAAAAAAAATCATTAGTCTGGGATATCCCGAGTAAACATAATCGACGATCGAATAATTGCCACCGCTTTAAATCTACCGATTCATCAGCAGGGATCCGGTCCACTATGTGGCCAATCCTCTTGTTATGCCAGGTAACTATATCGGGTTCCTTCCTCGCGTTCCATGTAGTCTTTCTCGATCAGCCTAAATATTATTAGCTACGGTAGATAGCAGGAAAAAAAGTAAATGAATTCAAATTGCAATTAAACCAAAGTGGCTCGGACCTTTCAATATTCTTCTTGATATCTGCGGGCTCCAGGACACCTCGGTTGTGAGTCGCTTTGATTACCTCCACCACAAGCTCCGCATGAGTGATAAGCTTGCGACTCTTCATGATACGGACGATGGCCGCCTGCGTCTCGTAGTGCCGGTCCGTTGCTACCCGCTCATGGGTATCCTTGTTCTCATCTTTAGTCTCCTTTAACTGAATCTGGTTGATCTTGATTCGCATCTTAGGGTCTGAGAACCCGGCATTATAAGCAAACGTATCCGTCGGGTTGATCTCTTTGCCCTTCGGTTTCTTGACTAAAACCCGGTATTTAGCACAGGCCAACGACTGAAGCGTTCGTATTAATTCTTTATCAGCTGTGGGGTGAGATAGTCAGTATTGAACAGACGATGGCCGGGAGAGGCGGGAAGAGACATACAAAGTCCCGTTGCTTCCTGGATCTGTCTATAATTCAGTGTTTCGCCTTCCGCAACATCATTAAATAGCAGGAGCACGATTGCTTGGAAGGAGCTGACAACAATTTCTTTATCTCCCTTAGGAAATCTCGCCCGCAGTTGGCAATGGGCTAGCTGGTGTTTCCAACTAAGTTTTCTTCCATTATACTTGTTGTAGTAGAACTTCTCAAATCCGTTAAGAGCCTTTGATATATTTGGTGGTATCTGAACTGGCACATCGGGGTACGTGGGCCACGCAGCAGATGATAAGACGCTCACATGAAGGTCAAGAGCTGGCTTGTCCCTCTGTTGACGCTGGAGGGAATTGTATGATGCCATTTCATCTCGAGCTAAGTCCATGTCCTTAAACATTGACTCCAAGTTATGCGTAAAGCTAGATCCACACTCTGGCGCATGGTGTTAGTGACGCGGTGAATTTAATAGGGACGATAAAGGTTTACCAATTTTCAATCGGGCGAGCATGCTCTTTTCAGCATCGTCATTAGCGCTTCTGCCCATTAATAGACGACGAGCGAGGTCATTCTTGTAAAATGCCTCGAACACTGCCTTCCCATGCACAAACCGGAACAGATTGAGCACTTTATCTAGCTGCTGGTTGATCTCGGCATCTTCATCTGCCAGAGTCGTATCATCTGGTTCCTTCCTGAGCATTTTCAGCCCACCCTTTAAAAGCATATCCACATATTTGGCAATCATTTCTCCGGTTTTGGGGTTGTCGGTACCCCAACTTGACTCGGATTTTCGGCCCTTATTCATGAATGTCTCGAACGCTTCCCTGAGCGTGTGGCCCAACACTTCGTTTTTATGGAATGACTCTCTCCATGTGTCGTCAAGCTGCTTTTTGAAATCTAGGAGACGAACCACCATCTCCGATTCTCTTTCCATGTCAAAAACGATCGCATATCCTTCTTCGATGATGTATGCCGAAAACGATGCTTTAAGCTTCGGACCAAGGGTTCTTCGTTCAAGTAGGGAGTAAAGTCGCTCAAGAGCAGTTTTATTCATTGCCCGCATTAAGCCAAGAAGATCACTTCCTCTGAGAAGAACACCCTCCTGCTTGGTGATTAGGTTTTCATCAAGAAGCAACGAGAGTTTATGTCTAGTGCTCCTATTGAGGGCGTAGAGCTCACATCGTCCAACCTCGTGCTCAATGAGGCGGTGACTATTTTCTGCGTAGTTGGCGAGATACTGCCCGGTAGCTTCGCTTTCGGCCCAAGATGAAAAGAATGCCTCAGAATCCCTGAGAAGTTGGGGTTCGAAGTCGCTAGCATAGACGCCCAAATCATGAAACAGCGCAATCGCCTTCTTGAGCAGATCGGAATCAACGTTTGGATTCCTGTCACTACGACGGTCCGCATCAAACAGAGTACATGTACCCTGAAGGATTTTCGATTTCAAAGACGGATCAGAAAACACGTGTGTTCGAAACTGAGTTAATCCCATCTCCGAAATAACCGGAAGCTCCTTTGAATGAAGCAAGAATGATTGATCCAGATAATAGAATATCCATCGAATAGTGACCTAAGTAATATCAAGAAACCGTCAGCATCAATGGCTGATCATACCAGGTTGCACATTACAACTCATACCAGCTTCGAGCTCCATGTTGTCCACGTATCAACCACGGCTCGCAATGTGCTGATATTGTTTCCATTCCCAGCCTTGGTCACCAAACTCGGACGGAGAATTTGGGTTACATATTCCTTGCACTTCTCTTGCAGTTTATGTGCGAGAACTGCAGCCCGTCCCTGCCGGCAAACATTCTCCCCTCCCTTATATAGCTCTTCTAACGATGCATCCGGCTTACCGTCGCTAAAGATTGCCATTAATGCCGCGTTGAGCTGTTCCCAGATCTTCTCAAAGTAAGTATCTTGGTTTAACCGTGGTCCTGAGCGGAGATTCTTCACTACGAGCTTCTTGGCTCCGGAATGCGGCGTGAAGTTGCTGGGTCGGAGTGAGACATCATTGTACACAGACGACGTTTGTGGTCTAAACGCTGCATTCGATTTCAGCTCCGAGTTTGAGAAGTTGTACATCTTTTCTGGCGACGTGAGGCGATCTAAGGTTTGAGCAGGATATGGGGAGGACGGTCGAGGCCGTTTATTGCTTGAGGACGACAGATATTCCTGTTCGCCAGCAGTTGTATTTCTGAAAAGTTCTGTAATAGTCTTTTGCTGCGGCCTCCCTTGAACCTGATCAGAGAGTTTCCTCTTGCCGATTGACTTGCACTTGCCGCCTGCTCGCTCGGTGGCGCTCGAGTGTTGCTGCATCGGGGTGCGGGTGTGCAGATATTCTGGATGACTGCTCAGCGGCCTGTCCGTTGGCAGTCTTTGCAGGAGACTTCACATGGCAATTCAGCCTGCTCTCGTCAGGATTGTACATATATTTGTAAGCGGGGCACTGGATTGGACAATAACCTGTGGGAAGATGTTGTCTGGTTTGTAGTTGTTCATACACGGCTGCGGGTGCAAGGTGATTATTACTAGGTTGTGGTATGATACGTTTAACGTTAGGTATGTAACGTATTATTAAACATTCCCCTAATATGTACATAAAAGAAATGGATACTTGCAGCCCCCTTTAAGTTAGGTACTTACCTAGGTAGGTTTGTTTGTATCATCCCGGAAAATACCTACTGTAGCCAAAGGCGTTTCTCTCTTTACGCTTGAAGCCTTATGATACAGGCAAGTTAACTTCTTTGTAGGAAAACCAAGATTTCTAATTATCCTGCGACGCCGGTAGACTGTAGTCTGTGTGGTAGAATTGCAGGTTTGTAGAAAGAAAACTTTTACTATGCCTTACAGAACACTCCTCCCGCTGGCTTTCTTATTAACGCCCTGTGAAGTTTGAAATTTACCCTGCAAGCTAAGAGAATACTTTGAGACCGGATTTTTGCCTCAATCCGATGTCTTCAATCTATTAGAGATTTAGCGTACATATCGGGAATACGGAGAAAGAGACGCTAACCTCGGTAAAGTCAACGGCGACAATGAGCGCCGTATAGGATTTGACAAGATCATGCAGTGTTTCCTGGTTGTCAGCAGTAGGTGTGCCACCAACTTTCGCATAGCGTTTGAATATGCCAACCATGTTCTGCCGGTTTTCGGTTAAAAAGATGCGTGTTTGTTCGAGTATCTGCTCATTATGAATTCCGCGAATAAAGACAGCGGAAACGATAACCCGGATTACGGATGAGAGCAAATCATAGTACTTGCGCAGAGAATCAGGATTATCAATGTCTATGTATATTAGTTCGTTTCAGAGACACAGGAAGCTGATAGAATCAAACCTAATCCGATATCTGGATCAACAGCGAACAGCTGAGACTCTCGCATCGCCTGAAATAGGCCGGCATTGAGAACGTGCGTCGCTCCCACTTTGGTTCGGCAGAGTTGCTCAAAAAAGCAAAGCAACGCTTCATAATAGGAAAGAAGCATCGAGGTATCTGAAAGAATTTGCATCAGTCACTATTCTGGTACTAGTTGGAAATACGCACCACTAGCTTGAGTGCCGCGTAATTCTGTGGGAAGCGCTGTGACAGCATCTAGAAACATGCTTAGGTAATTTGTTTCCAAAATAGCATCTACTAATAGGGAGCTATTTTCCTGAGAATCGAGTGCCGCTAGCAGATTAAGTAATAGAAGTGCAGATACCCTACAGTTTTCTTGACCGGCGTATGCGTCATCGCATACCATCTCTATAAGCGGTATGCCGGCCGTTCTAACTGTATTTTGACTGTGGTGCCTTAGATTATTGTGCATTGGCCCCGGAGAGGTAATGCGTGAAAGATATTGTGAGCAAACATGGTAAAGACACTCCCGCAGGGGTATGTTGTCATTAGCAAGAATAATGCTACGAAGACTGATTTCAAACAGCTGATAAAGCTTCTCATCAATAATGTCACCGCTTCTATTAGCGTGGGGTACCTCAGGCGACGGGTCAAGTTTGCTGATTAAGGTCTCAGCTAGTCGACCTAGCTCAATCGCTTCAGGAGCGTTTTGGAGGATGGAGATTTCAAGTTTCGGAAGGATAATTTGGATAGCTTGAAGAATAAACGTTGTTTGGTGTGCTCCATTAATGTCACAAAAACTGATAACGGCGATGATGAGTTCGGTCCAGGCCTTCATTGCTAGATGATGATTGTAGCGGACCTCCCCACACTGATTTGTCCCCTTGAGAAAGATCATGAGGCTCTCAAATTCAGCTTGAAATTGTTCCTCTTCCTGGGGACGCAATTGACCGCTCTGAAACAATTCATTCTTTCGAATCTTGACTAGTTGTTGAACTTCATCTAGGTTGTAGACCATTACAGGGCTGCCAGCATGGTGTTTTGCGCATAACTGGATATTCACTGGACGAAGAAAATTCAGCGTGGGCAGATTGAACTCGGCGTAGATGTCCAAGTCTGCGAAATCAAAGAGGTCAAAAACGCCGGGATTTGCTATCGAAACACCAGTATCAATGGAGGAGGTTCCCAGTAAGGTTGATAGAATGCTTGTCTGAAGCGTTGAAGAGCCATGTTTAGAGGCAGAACGGATCTCAGTTACGGCATAATTGAAGAGATAGCTTCGATAGGCAAGGAACTCTGAAAGCGATACAGCGGATTCAGAGAGCCAAAAGTCTGGGTGTGAAACAGGAAGGCCATCCCATTCTGTGTTTAGACCGATAACAGGTTGACTTGCGAATGATGCCAAAAGAAATTGGCTCATGCGGAGTTCTACAAGAGTAAACGAAGAGGAAAGCTTGGATGACCACAAATGTTTGAGGACCTCAAATGCCAAACGCTTTAGATGGATGCTCCATGGTGTAATAATCCCATCGATCTCGGTGGGGTAAAACTGCATGAAGTCGACAATAGCATGAAATAGAGACATTCTATTTGCGAACAAACTTTGAGGAGCAATGTCGAGTGTGACACCCACATATGAAAACCCAAGCAAAATATGAGCGACCGTAGGCCTGTCGGTGATCATGCCAAGGCAGCTATTCAACAACCTAAGTAATCTCTCTCTGGTTTTGTAGCCTGTTGAGTGTGGGCCGTACTCAATCTCCCTCAGATCAGGACGCATCTGGGATGCCAGAGGACGTGCCACACGGTCAGCTTCAATACTTTTGCTGAATACTTCCACAACTTTGTTGGACGATGCCCAGGAAAAGGCTTCGGGTGACGGTGTTTTATTGAGTTTTTTGGAGCTAGATAATTTCTCCAACAATCCCATGGACAGAATTGTGAGATTTTCGTGACCAGTTCCGCAATAGAGACACAAATCGTTTAAAATACTCAAATTATTCAGAATGCTGTCCTCAAATGAAGCTAGAGATGAATTTGCAACGTTCGTTCTGTTTGCTGCCGTCTGTGACCTGATCAATGGACGGGTGATGTTTAGATACGTTGATTGATGGTCCAAAATGAGATTCATCACCTGTATACTCGTCTCTAACGAAAGGACCAAAATGGACTCATCGGAGGCCTTGGAGACTTCGGATATGTCTTGGTGCGATGCTGAAAAAAGGGCCTTCAGTACATCTTCGTTGAATAGCCATTCAGCAACTCGAGAGAAAGGATGTAGACGGATATAAGTATTTAAGGATGACGACTTGATCGTAGAATCGGAGGTGGAAGGTTGATATGCAATAGCAACAAGGTTCTCGTTAAAAGTTTCCAGGCACGACACAACAAAGCGTAAACAATTCCAGGTCAGCAAGCGTCCCTGGGACTCAGTGGCATCTGGCGTCTTCTTTGCAAAGGCGTGTCCTAATATAAAATCGACATAAGGTTCAATTCCAGGCATGCGATAAGAAGCACCTAACGACTCGGGGAATGGCAATGAGAATTGGACATCAGCAGAGTCATGACTCGGTAAAATTAGGGTGTAGATTAGTTCGACGAATGTATTCGTCTGATCAAAACTCTCGCCAATTCTTTGAAATGCATGTCGTTTGTGCCAGGTGGGTGGATTTGACAGCATGGGTACTTTGGCGAGCCCTGGAGTTCCGACGGCTGTGCCAGATATCCATTGGTCAATGAATAGCCACATTTCTTTCCCATGAGCGGATGATCGGTCAGTCATTAAAGCCTTGAGAGTGCCGAATGCGCTGGCTCTCAAGTGCGTAGGGATAGAGCCGCTGCATAATGTCAACAAAGTGTTGACAACATTGAATGATGGATGCTGGAGCAGCCATTCTCTGATGGCACTACTTTGTTCTGACAAGTGGCCCATCAAGCGTAGATAGCAAGTTAACATCACAGGACTTTCTGGTTCACTCATGTCAATCGGCTGCAATTTTCTGGGATTCAGAACGGCTTGCGATGTTGAAGGCTTCTCTATAACTTTAGATGCATAAAGTTGGAGTTCGGCAAACATCTGAGTCCAGTTCATCGAAGACGACCTCCTGAACTTTGTTGTCGTGTGCTTATCTTCTTCCGAGAGAAATCTATGAGTTGAAATGGCGTTGTCCTCTCCTTCCGATATTGAGCATAGCATTTCACAAAAGGCACTGACCCGAGGAACAGTTTGGCGCTTAGACGCCCACTGGAGGAATCCATACAAGTTTCCATCATGATCTGCCCAGAATTCTTGTGCAGCATCATATCTGTGTTCGAAGGCAAATGCCATGATCATCAAGAATGATTCGAGGTGAGTACGAGCTTCCACCACGCCACGATGAATGGTCGAAGTAAGCCCATCCCTAAGGGCGGTAATTTGGTTTAGCCTTTGGAGATCCTCCTCAGATTTCAGCATCCGAACGGCATCGGGCATGTTTGCAATACATGATTCAGTAAAAAGGTCAAACTGTTCCATCAAAAGAGGTTTCAAGACTTCGGCGCGGGATTCTGGTTCTAGAATGGAAGATGCACTCTCTTTCAATAACAATGTTACCAATTCGCTTCTAGCTGGATCACGCCATCCGTCGCTACTAATCCCAGCGCAAATCGCGAGCATAAATTCAAGTGCTCCATCGTCCAGAGCAGCCATGAACATTTTTGAACGCTCCTCAGACTCCTTATCAACGTCAATTCCTTGCAGTGGAGATGCCGGCCCCGAGTCGAAATACCACGCACTGTATATAGAAAGCCATATTGCAATTACGGCGGCGTGGAAGTTTGGCAATGCCCATGACTGACTTTCCTTCGACGTAGTAACAATGTCATGAAGACTCCTTGCCTCACGGAGACGAAGAGAGCCCTCAGGGGAACCATATCGAATGAATGAAGCAACAGTTGCCGGTATGTAATCCACCATTAAATTGTCAAATCTCTCCAACTTTCGCAATCGATCTAATAGCAACTGAAGATCTTCCGACTTCGTGTAGTTGCCCTTGAAAAGATAATAGAGAATAACACCGAGAGACTCGTGCTGCTGCATGAGACTGGCGCTTTGGTGTTCTATTGCTTCCATAATGTCGGTATCTTCTGCTTGACCGACTATCGATGCTTTCTGCACTTGTTCACTTAGAAGAGATAGCCACCTCTCCGTGTCTTCCATTGACGTCATACATTTCCTTGCAAACAAAGATCCATTCGCAAAGGCACGGTCAGGGTCTCGGAGTATAAGAGCCACAGTTTCTAGCATCAAGTCTTTAATGATTTCCCTCTCTACTTCAAAGGACTCCTTTAGAATGAGGCGAAGACATTCCAACATAAACACCTTCTGTTGATGAAACTGTATGATGGCTGTAAAGAGTGGTGTCCGATCGAGCTGTTGTGCCTCTTCCTGAGCGGTCATGAACAGGACTGCTGCTTCTAGTTCATCGAGATTAAGAGCATCGGCTAGCTCAAGCGTTCTTTGTTGGAAATCGCTGTTGATGGCATATTCGATGCCTTCGACTGTGATTTTTCCTAGAGGGGAACGACATATCAGTATAGCGGCCTAGAAGGTATTAATATTGCTGAGTCTGATAGCATCGTCTCATCTACTTACCAGACACGACCGCTTGCCGGCTTGTATTATTCTTTGGTGGTTTGTCTAGTAGCTTGCGAAAGTCTTGGATATGAGCTTCTAGCTCGATACGGAGGCGGTCAATATTTGGAATTGAAGCCCTGCTAATTGCATCGAGATCATGATATAGACCACGTAAGTCTCCGAGTATATCACAAGCATCCATTTCAGCACTTGGTGGTAACGAGCAGGACAAACTTCGGTGAGAAATGGAGGACTTTATTGATCCGTGGGCAGAAAAGCGCGCGGACCAATTTGTCGCGTCTCCGCTCTCCGCTCTCCGAGGCGAAAGAATTTGTCAGTAACTTGCACAGACGCAAATTCAAGGTCTCACTAAATTCTGGCTAATATTTATGATGAATTTAGATATTTCCGCTGCCTACCAGCAGCAGAGGACTGTGGATCTCTACAGCTATTCGGAAATAGGCCATGTTAACAACCTCAGTTATTAAATGTGAATCAAGCCAGTACACTAGAAAAGGATGGCGCAAGTTACTCTGGACAGAGCCATTGCCCTTTTGTCCTCTGACAAGGTAAAGGAACGCTCTGATGGACTAGGAGGTATGGAGAATGATCCTTCTGAGATCCTTGACGCTAAAGCTGATATTTCCAGACCTGAAGCACATCCTTCAGCAAAATAAGAAGAGTCTGATATTGTGAGAAGAATTTCTGTTTCTACTTTTCGTAATACCAAGATACTGATTACGTATTTCACTGTTTTAGGGATCCTTTAAGCGACAAGGAGGGGCACAAGATTTTTGAAGCACTTTTTCGGGTTGTGTCGATCGAGAGATCTACTTATAACCGTGTGAATGCGCCAAAGTCCAAAGCAATTTCTGCGTCTCGTTTGTCGGCCTGTGCGTCCGTCTTGCGAATTACCATAGAATCATCACTGCGTAATCTTCGAATGAAGTCTGTTTATGCTATTGTTGACCACATAATCCAGACAGTGCCTGAACAAGGGCATGGCCTATGGGAGTGTCTCGGAACTGACTACATGAAATGCCTGAGAATATTATTGCAGCATCCTGCTCATGTCGAGCATTTGGGGGAAAACGAATGCCTGGATATTCTAAAATTTTGCCTCCAACACCTCGACCTAACCGAAAGCGATGGAAGCCAGTTGAGCATTCGAACTAGCCATCATTCTACTGCGGAATCTATGGACGGTGGTGGGAGTCACTCAGCGCCTATGAAAACAACTCCTAGTCACGCCGGCAAGCTAGGACAGTCTGATGACAATAAGACTACTATCGAAGATGCCGTTGCATGTCTCCAGTTACTCACGGCTAGTACGAACAGCCCTATCCAACCAGTGGCCGAGAAGCTACTGAATGGACTCTCTAACTATCTTCTTTTATCACCGCAGTTTGGGGGCAGTCATCAAGCTGCCTTCAAGACAATAAATTTTATAGTGGCTAGAGCATTGTGTAATCAGTCTAATGTCGTTAGAAATTGTCTATTGGAAATCATACCTACAGTTCGAAGACTATGGGCAACGAAATTTCCTGGTTTGAAGGATGAAATTTTGGTCACCCTCACACTTTGCATGGATCTTCTAGTGAATATTTCACAGTTATCGCCCACTGAATCGACGGTTGAGTCAATTGAAGGTTTGATGGACGTTCTTCTCTCGGAATATATGAAACGTCCCGAGAAAGAAACGTTGCAACTCGAAGACGTGGTCTTCTGGCAAGGTGCATGTGTCAAAGGAGGACAACCAGCTTACGGTCCGCGTTTAGGCAATTCTAAATCCGAGCACAACTGGACAGTTATTTGGGTAATAGCCCGTCTTTTGTTAATTTTAGATGATACGAAGGCATCTTCATCAAACCGGTCCTCTGTTGACAAGTTGCGGAACAAGAAGCCGCGTCTTTCGTCGAGAATAGATGACATTATTCGGACCTCGTTCTCTTCTTCGGGTTCTAGGAGAGCTTGTGCTTTGCAGTTGATACCTTTCCTTGTGGGTCGAATGGACACTGAAGTTAAAGTGTCCCTCCTGGAGCGACTTACAGCGAACATCTTGGACGATAATGGGCTATTAGCTTCCTGGACACTGTTAGCCATTGGAAGGTGCGCCTGTTCGTCTTACCTGACATATAATAGTCTTTCCTTCATTTCGATTCCCTATAACTCGTCCTATTTTATTTCCAACTGACCTCTACCTTCGTACAGCATTATTAGCAGCGGTGATGCAAAGTCTTCTTTAATGAGGCCACTGTGGATCCAAATCTGGGACCTAGCTTCGCGGGCATTAATAACTCAAGCTACTTCAAGAGCCGCTTGCTATCTAATGAATATGATTCTTCGATTCGACCTTTTAGAGCATTCAGGAACTAGCGACGTAATTCGCTCAATGTTGTCATCTGTTGATTTGAATGGTCCGTCAGTACTTTGCGATTCGTCCTTGATGTTGTGGACTACCATTATGAAGATGAATGCCCACATAAGCCAATTCAATCCTTCGAACCAAATTTGTAATTGGCTGCGTCGGGTCTGGTCAATCGGTATAGTTTGACCAACTCCATCTGCCTTTAAACATATTTGCTTATTTCGATTAGGAGCTACTACTGATAAACTTCAAGCTGCACAAGTAGCCGCTTTCGCGCGGCCATTTAATCTTCTAGACTTGTTGCTGACATGCACGAATAGATCTGCATCTCCCTTAGGTTTACAATTTCAAGGGCCTGCAGGCCCTATATCTAGGGCTTGGTTTTGTCATCGCAAGAACCAAGGTTTAACTCGTTATCTATTCTCTATTACTGAGAATGTCGGATACGATGATCTTTGGGACCCACAAGAATTAGTATTGTCTTTAGAACAAACACTGCGAAAAGATCCCAACGATGCAGTTATCGTGGAATTGCTGCAATCGAGAACAGACTCCTTTCAGCAAGAACTGAAAGCGCTATCTGCAGAAAATTCGCACCATATTTCTAGGGATGTTGCACAAATACTAGCGTCTTTATGCATTGTGACTGCCATCTTTTTTGAATGTGTCCCGCAACCGCATGGGCCTCGAATACAGGAACTGCAGAAAAGTAGCAAGGAGCTATGGAGGGAAATATGTGATTTTTTGTCGACTAGAGAAGATGACTTCATTCAAGCATGTCTGGAAGTACTATCACCTGTTATATCCGCAACACCAAGCTTGGGTGATCGTAGTCAGATTCTTTCACGAGCGTTGTATAGACTTGCACCTCAGCTTATTAAAGTTCTTGAGCAACGACGGCAGCCCTTAAGATTCGGTCCATCATCTTTGGATGCCGAGGCTATGGAATTGGATGATTCTCCTTCTCATAATGCTGTGATGGTACAAGATTCTCTCATTATCAGCAATCGGGAGTCCGTGTTTATTTTTGCTGATAATGAAACTCTTCAACGATGTATGACAATTCAACTTTCAGTATTTCACAAAGGCTTTCCTATTTCCGATACTGAAGTGACTGCGACTGAGCTTATTAATTACTTAAAAACTTTGGACCAGGCCGATATTTTATCTGCTCATGGGTTTCTCAAGAAGATGTTCAGTGAGTGCTCGGGAATGACCCGCACCGAAGTGCTCGATGTTCTAGAGTATTTTGGAGAGATCTGCTTGCAGTCATATGAACTTGAACGATGTGAGAGTTCACAATGCCTCTGCATATATATGATGACAAGTTTTGTCGACTCCTGGGCCATCGGGGACGCTGACGATCTCTACGGCTCTGCCTCTGACCTGTACGCTTGGTTTATTGATGTAATGTTGAAGAAGAGAAGGGCCTCGTCTCGAGTTCTTATTGCACTGGCTGAGCTCTTGGAAAGAGTACTTAATTCTAATCCAACGTATTCCCTAAGTCATGCGGGCGAGTCATGTCGAACGACCTTTTTCAAAATCTTGGAAGACGGTGACATGTTGGTGAAGTTTAGTATTGCGGAACTAGTTCCTAATATCTTCGGTCGCTTTCTTTTAAAAGACCATGATGCAATTTTCAATGACGTCCTGGGCAGCCTGCCTAGAGATCCCGATTGGGGCGAGGGGATTGCCCTGCGGTTATATGTTTTGGCTCAGCTCGCTGCCCGGTGGCACACTTTGTTGCGCAAAAGCATTTATCATATCTTCGAAACCCCTGGCCAAGTTCCTCAGTCTGCCCAGTACGCTAGGAAATGTCTTCTAAATGTTTCAAATGCCCTTGGCCTAAGTGACGCAAGAGACATATTTCGGCTTTTCTCTTCTCAGATATTGTATACATGGTCTGAAGCTCATTCTATAGTCTCGATGCCATTTACCATTTTTGGATATCCTAATCTCATAGATATGTTGATGGATGTCCAAGACGAGATTGTTGGTCAGATTATGATGCGAGCCAACGATCAAGATATGGCCGAATTGTCCAGCTGCTTGGGTGCCTCATTTCCAGACCTCCTAGCTAATTCGCTATACAAAGCCGAGGCTTATTGTATTGCACGTGATATTAGTATACCCCCTTCTCGGGATGGCCAATCAACGGGAGTTGAAACGCGAATTAAACAGCTATTGGGCCCGGCCAAATTTATGAATTTGATCGAAGAAAACTTTCCTCAAATTGTTGCGACGCTGTTCAAAACACTCGACCAGGAAGAGCAAATCGAAAGGGCTTTTGCAAAGCGGCCCAGATTTCAGAATGCCCTCGGCACCCTGCGAATCATTACTGCAAAGAGTTCATCTAATTCTACTCTTGTCGCTAATCAGCAGCCATCATTTAGAGCTCGTTATCTTTTGGATGAACTTGAATTTCTTTGCCAGCGAACCGGCTATGACTTTGCAACAATATGGACTCCACCCCTAGTATCTTTTGTTTGTCGAGCACTTCTGGAGTCCATCCATCCTGCCCTTGGCTCGCTTCATGCCTGTTCTGTTCTAAGAAAAGTGAGAATTCTCGTGTGCATTGCTGGCCCTATCGTGTTGCGGGACTATCCGCTTGAAATGATTTTACACGCCCTCCACCCATTTCTTACCGACTTCCATTGTTCTGAAGATTCTCTTGGTATCTTCTGGTATTTGCTAGAAGCAGGTAGACAATATCTTTTGGAGAGCCCGGGTTTTCTAGCTGGTATTGCTGTTTCAACTTTTGTCTCTTTAAGACGATTCCTCAATTCCTCCCCAGAAAGTACTACTCAGGAAAGCGAATTTAGAGTTGCATTGTCAAAAGTCCAAAGCTTTCATGATTGGTTTGGTGACTTTCTTGAGAGTTACAACCCCGTTAATAAAGGACTGGAATCCTCTTTTCGACGGATGATACGGTCATCTCAAAGGATATGTTCGGTGGGAAATGCTGCAAAGGGGACGCATGAGAGCGAATTGTTGAGTGAATTGCTGCAGGACAGGGCATCTGGGCGTAATCTCTTGAAGGACCCGGTGTCAGACCTTGTTCTCTCTCTTCTTTGTTCGGATTTTAAAAAGCCATTAAATTTCCGTAACGACATTCTTGGTGATGATGAAAGCGCCATCAATAACACAGTTGCAGTATGGCAGACAATCCAGAATGGCAGTCCGGGTGTCGAGTATCGCCTGTGGGCTGCCAGAGCTATGGGACGAGCCTATGCAGCGACGGGAAGAATTAACGACATGCTTCTCAGAGAACAAGATCCCTCTCTGCTGATGGACCGGCGCCGCGTTCAGAGGGGTAACCCTCTTTTTGCGTCCAAGGTAGCAATTCTCGATATACTTTGTGATATGCTTTTCAGCTGCAATCGCCTTGAAGTGGGTCTGGTGGAACGAACATTACAGCTTATTATGAGTAAGCTTGATGAAAGACGCCCAGACCTTGAGGAGTGTTATCAATTCATACCTCCTTCTATAATGAGCGCGCTCGTGTGGCGTACTTATCACTGTCCGGGTGTGTCCTTTTTGCCTGAAGTTAGATCAGTGCTCCGTTGGGAACCCACAGTGTCTGCATCCGAATGGGCACGTTCTATTACGTTATCCCTGGCAGCTGCGGCTAAGAATGATCTAGTTATCGGCCCACTAAGAAAATTACTTCATGTTGTCCCTGGCGTTGCTGTGCGTCTTTTGCCATATGTCCTTCATGATGTTCTTTTGTCAGAGATAGAAGGAGATCAGAGGTCTCGCCAAGCAGTCTCGGCATTATTTGGACAGGCTTTGTGCGATGTTAGGGAGGCTACTGTCCCACATGTCCAGTTGGTCATCAAGGCCATTCTATATCTTCGGAACCAACAAAAGCCGCATGAGAGGACAATAGTTGAACGCGATGACTGGCTTGATATTGATTATCGGCTAGCTGCCTCAGCGGCCTTTAAATGTCGTATGAATAAGACATCCCTGCTATTTGTTGAAATTCTGTCGTCACGGATGGCCACCGTTGGCCGACGATCGTCCGTCTCAAGATACAAACCCCCTTCAGACCTGCTTCACGATATTTTCAAAAATATCGGCGATCCTGATCTTTTTTACGGTATCCAACACGACGCGTCACTGGCTTCTGTGACAGAAAAACTTGATTATGAATGTGCAGGATTCAAGAACCTCCTCTTTCAAAGTGCCCAATACGATAGCGACTTAAGAACCGTGGGCAAAGCACAGACACATGGGGTCATCAAGGCGCTTAACTCAACTAACCTTCAGGGCGTTGCGAGTGCGATGTTTTCTGACCCTAAAAATTCAGAAGGAAGGATATCATCATTAGATTACCTTCTTTCGTCAGCTATAAATTTGCAACAGTGGGATGTCCCTGTGCCACCGTCATATCAGTCCGCAACTGGTGTTTTATTTAGAGCTTTCAAAAATCTAAACACTCTCGAAGATAAGATCGAAATCGTGGGCTGTCTTGACAAGTATTTCATGGGTATTTTGGACGATCTTATGGTGAATCGATCTGTAACATCACTTCGGGATTCGATGAGGGCGCTAAGTATATTGTGCGAGGTCGATGAAGTTATGTGCTCTACATCCCCGGAACAAGTGGAAGAAGAGTGGGAAAGGATTGTATCCAGAAAGTCCTGGCTGCATGGTGAAAGGTACGTGGAGAATGCAGCGTCTCCTTGTAAAGATTGTACGGCAAAGACTAAGAGGAAATTAAAAGTTTCCACGACATTTGGCAGATGCTTTCGTGTCATGAGGCTCTCTTCTCGTCGTTAAATCGCAGGGATTGCTTGAAATTATCTATGAACTTAACATCCCGTAAAGCTCAATTATTGTATGTGAAGGTTATGCGAGAAACCCTCAAAATCAGCAGGAATCATGAGAGCTCCCAGGAATCTCTGAAGTTAGCAATAACTCTCACTAAACTTATAGGGGTTTGTGCGACGCTGGGCATCAACATTGATGGAGCAGCAAATTTTGATCTTTCCAACGTCCTTTGGGACCAAGGAGAGATGACGACTTCAATTCGCATGCTTCAGAAATTAAAATGCCAAAATGACCTGCAGAAACAGGATATTCCTGTAAGCCGAGCGGAGGTTCTTGCCTGTCTGGTAAATATTCATTTCCATTCATCTCAAACACTAGTATTAATTTATAATAGGGTTATTATGTAGCAGAAGCGCGCCTGGAAAAGCCAGAAGCCATCATACATGACTATATGGTCCCCGCGGTTAAAGAACTCAAAGGAAATTCTGAAGGTACCGAAGCCGGGCGAGTGTTCCATGGATTCGCAATATTCTGTGACCAACAACTGCAGAATCCAGAAGGATTGGAGGATTTCCGGCGAGTTGAGCAACTGCGCCATCGCAAAGATGAAGAAGTTCGTGCTCTAGAAGCAATGATAGAGACGACAGGCGGGAAGGAGAAGACCTTTCGAGATTATCGAACTAAAGCAAAGCAATGGCTGGATCTGGATGATCGAGAATACCAACGGTTAAAACGCAGCCGAGAAGCATTTCTTGAGCAATGCCTTGAAAACTATCTTCTTTGTCTGAAAGCATGCGACACCTACAACAACGATACACTTCGCTTTTGCGCGTTGTGGTTGGATAAGTCTGATGACGAAAATGCGAATGATGCCGTGGGTGAACATATTGATCAGGTTCCCAGCAGAAAATTTGCTCCATTGATGAATCAATTATCATCCCGCTTGCTTGATGTTGACAGCGCATTCCAGCGCATCCTTTTAGATCTTATCCACCGCATATGCATTGAACATCCGTATCACGGAATATATCAGATATTTGCTACCAGCAAATACAAATACCAGACTGAGAAAGATCAGATATCTCTGTCACGTTGTCACGCAGCAGAAAAGATTGTGGAGCGATTAAAAAGTGACGGGCGCATTACGGACCTCTGGGTTTCAACACATAATGCAAACGTTCGTTATGTTATATTTGCTGGTGACCGATCGGGTGATCTTAAGAGCGGCACCAAAGTACAGCTGAAGACACTAACTTCTGGTAAACAACTGGAACATTGTGCCATAGGCCTTCCGCCGCCTACTATGAAGATTCCGCTGCGCATCGACTGTAACTACAGTGATATTCCTAAGGTTGTCAAGTTTAATCCCGAGTTCACCGTCGCTGCCGGTGTTAGTACGCCGAAGATTCTTACTGCTACTGCTACCGATGGCTTACAATATAAACAACTGGTAAGTAATATTGCGCTTCCTCGAATTCCTGGCTGACATTTTAAAGGTCAAAGGTGGAAACGACGATCTGCGCCAAGATGCTATCATGGAGCAAGTTTTTGAACAAGTTAGCAATCTCCTAAAGGATCACCGCGCCACGCAGCAGCGAGATCTCGGGATTCGCACGTACAAGGTGCTCCCTCTTGCATCTAATGCGGGAATAATCGAATTCGTCCAGAACACGATCCCATTGAATGACTATTTAATACCTGCTCACCAGAAGTATTTCCCCAAGGATATGCTCCCAAATGCTTGTCGCAAAAGTATTATAGATGCTCAAACAAGGTCAATTGAACAGCGTGTCCGAACCTTTCGTCAAGTCACGGATCATTTCCATCCTGTCATGAGATACTTCTTCATGGAGACATTCAATAATCCCGATGATTGGTTTGGTAAAAGGCTAGCATACACACGAAGCACTGCTGCGATTTCAATCCTTGGCCATGTTCTTGGACTTGGAGATCGGCACGGCCACAATATCCTTCTGGACGAGAAAACCGGTGAGGTCGTCCATATAGACCTTGGGGTAGCATTCGAACAGGGCCGGATTCTCCCTATTCCAGAACTGGTTCCTTTTCGCCTCACGCGGGACCTCGTAGACGGAATGGGTATTACCGGGACCGAAGGCGTCTTTCGGCGTTGTTGCGAATTCACCTTGGAGGCGCTGCGGCAAGAGTCTTATAGTATTATGACAATCCTTGATGTCCTTCGCTACGATCCGCTGTATAGTTGGACGGTATCCCTTTTCAGGATGAGACGGATGCAAGATGATCACGGGGATGGGGATGCCCCACCAATCCCCAATGCCACGGCTGGGAAAAGCACCATTAATGAACCCAGTGAAGCAGATAGAGCGTTGACTGTGGTTGCAAAGAAACTGGGCAAGGTTCTTAGTGTTGTTGCTACTGTGAATGAGCTGATTCAACAAGCAACAGACGAGAGGAACCTAGCAATGCTTTTCAGTGGTAGGTTACAAGCTGCTTTATCTTTAGCGGAATGAATTTTGCTAACTCTACGTCTTTCAGGATGGGCTGCCTACGCATGATTGAACTTTCCACATAGATTATGACCGTTGTGCACATGATTCATCGTTGCCCTACATACCTCTATCAGGATAGCGGGAAGTATGTCAAGAGTTATCATAGAATATAGGTGTATATACTTGCATTTTGTCTCTTTCTTTTCTATAAGACTTGCCTCAGTAATATCTTATCGTGAGAAGTTATGTAATAATAGGTACAGGGATACAACGAATTACGTATGGGTACTCAAAATTCGTTTACCTAATACGTTAGCGAGGTATGTAACGCCTCTTATTGGTCGTATTTATGCGCTATACCCTTTTAGAAAACTCGATACCGAATTGCTTCGTTATATCGAGGTTTTATTGTACACAACACTGGTAGATTCGCGGCGGAACTTCTGAGTCCGACTATTAATACTACTATCACAGTGGGTTGTTTATTTGTTTTCAAAATCATCCTTTCGCTGCATACGTATACCTAACTAGGTTATTAACTTACAAGTTCGTATTATTATAGCGTTAGTTAGCTTGAAGACAATATTGAATATGGCAGCAGCGCCTTGTGTCTTGATTCTTATGGCTGACTATGGCCATGATCCTACTGGTAAGTGTAGAGTTCCAACCGTTCGCTTGCTGTTCGGCCGTTCTGATATCGCTCGACTATATAGAGACCGCAGTGGCCTTTGACGTGTTCAAGGATGCTGGCTTTGAAGTCCATTTCACGACAGAGACAGGAAATCCCCCGAAATGTGATGATCGCATGTTATATGGAGTAACAGGAAAAATCCTCGTAAGCATAAGCATACTACTGTACTAATCTGCCGTACTCCCCAGCGGCCAAACCTACAATATGGACACAATAAATAATTCTGATGACCCTCTTCTCGCGCAGGGCGCCAATAAGAGGGCGGTTGACAAATATCACGAGATGATAAAGGACCCCGCGGTGCAGAAACCACTTGCTTGGTCAGATCCAGATTTCTCGCTGCTTGGTTACGATCTTCTCTACTTCCCAGGGGGCCACGAGAAGTCTGTTCAACAGATCATCGACTCAGCTTCCCTTCATAAGCACGTAGCAGACTACTTTCCGCAGACTCGCAAGCCAAGCAGGAAGACTGTGGCCGCGATTTGCCACGGTGTGCAGGTCCTATCTATGGCTACGCTGCCTGATGGGAAGAGCATTTTCCACGATGTTACGTCTACTGCTTTACCTGGAGCAATGGAATCATCAATATTTTGGCTTACTCGCCCCTTTCTTGGGGATTATTACAAAACTTATGGCAAAGGGACTGACAATGTTGAAACATCTGTAAGCTCCCTTCCGCCCTTGCCTTCTCCTTCATAACGAGACCTGTTCTTGCTCTATGTTTTGACTCCATGATTTGTAGATTAAAAAGAAGATGGGAAATCCAGCTCAGCAATACGTGAACAAGCTTGGACCTAGCCCGTGAGTACAGATATCAAGCCAAGAGTTTCTTCTCCCCTTCTTTGTTCTTGCATTGCAACTTCTAATATCGTATCAAAAAGATTTGTCCATGAAGACAAAACGTACAACTATCTCAGCGCCAGATTTCCACCAGATACAGCCATGCTGGCCGAGAGGACTGTCCAGTTGGTTAGGGACGTCTATCAATCGTAATTTTAATCAATTGCCCCAATACTTTTCCTGTGGCAAATTATGAAGGTCACTATGATGTATTACGTTTTGAATTGAATGTTGTATGAAGTATCTATTATTGTAAGTGCTTACCACATTTAATTATTGAATCTGTGTCTCGAGCAACAACAATTTCCATTTGTTTTATTACCATTTTGTATTGGAAGGAATGGGGATGGGATGGCCATGTGCCCCTACGATATTAATATTTCTCCACTACCAAGTAGTAAGGATGACAACCAGGATCTGGGTCAAGTTGTTGCATTCTTTGAGACACAGTTCCTTGTGCAGCAAGCCTATTGTGGTTTTCAATCATCTCGAATTCAAATTCGATAATACGCGTCAGTCAAGTCAATCTTGCTGAAGACTTTGGCACCTTTACTGTAGTTAGGTGTGAGGAAGGGGTAAAAAAAGGAAGCAAAAAAGCTCACACCCCTTGCCCAGAATGGGCGTAGGTGGGGTGCTACGAAAAACCTGCTGCAGACAAGTTTTTCCTGGCGGGGATGGGGGGTTTGGATGGCGATATCGATGCGATTAGGCACCAGATTTTTTTTTTTCCCTTTTGGACAGAGGCCGGTTCGAACTTTTGGCGATAACTTTGGGTCATCTTGCCACTCGACCATCTGGCTCAGAAGGTCAGAATAACTTTACTAAAACTGGTTCATATGTCCGCAAAACCGAACCGTGTATACTGTAGCCTTATCCAATAGTTACGAGTGTGTTTCGACTTCGAGGCAAAGATTCTGTTGGAGAACTGTATTTAAAGTGTGTGCCACTCAAAGTTCGATTCTATGATAAGAGGTTCCGTACCTAAAAAAATTTATTTGCTTTTCACGCGACTATGACTAGGTAAATATATATGTATGAACTGCAAAATCTATAGGCTAACTTGCTTCCAACTCGTGTTCGCTAGATTTTCGCTTCGGGGAAGTGTCACAGTATCTTGACTTTTTCTTATTTCTTATTATGTCTTCTGGTCCGAGATATACAAAATGCTGAACAGGCAATGAATGCACTGGCAAGCACAATAATCGTTAGGGGGACTTCGATTGATATTGGTGCCCACGACTGTACACGTATGTCAGGTATCTTATGAAATTGATCCTGATGAGCCTTAGATAATTCCTCATTTTTTTCTGCTGGAAACTTGTTTCCATGTGATTCATGGTCATCAATGGTTGGTCGCAAAGCCCCCATCCCACAATCTCCCTGTTCAAGCGGGAAATATGATCCTAGAGGCAAGGCAGTTTGTGTGGACAACGTTTTCCCCAGGAAGCTTCCGTTAGCGGTAATAGCCTCTGCCCAAGCCCAAGGGACGTAACCTGCTACCGTAATCATTGTTTCGAAGCCGGATTTTGGTGCTTTCCCAAGCAGCTTTGAACTCCCAAAATCCGAGCTTTCCGAGCCATAAACGTTCCAAAACGCGACCTCGGTAGCGCCATTCCAGCTCACATAAAACACAGTAAGGGAGGTAGAATTAGGTGCGCCATAAGCATAAGTCTTTAGTGTTGGCGGATCTTTGGGGAAAGCTGTGAAATTAAACTTGTATGCACGGTAGGACGTCATTCTGGGCGATAGAAATCTTGCCTCGAGAACACAGCGGCCATCTTCCGTAAATTCACTGATGTAGCCATTGTCACTCCATCCAACGAATAGATTGGAATTTGGAAGAACCTGTGCATTTCCGCGAAGTCTAGACAGCCCCATGTCCGGCCTATTATACTGTCGAAGTAGGATTGCAGTCATGGGCGAAGCGGATGTTTGGAGAGCCACTATCATAACGGACGAATAATTTCCCGTCGCATGAGATTCAATGGCGTGATTATTTAGAAACGAGATTACCGTGTGCGTGCTGTTTTCTTCTAGAAACCTTGCATCATGTTGTCCTGAAAACCCGAATCCATCCATCGTGAACGAGGATTTTGTGCCTCCTAACCTCCAAATAATGCTCCCGTCTTTCCCAGAGACCTTATAGATACAGTTCGTGTAACGCCCGGAAATGAGGTAATCACCTTTGGCACTTTTATCTACGGAGTTCAGGTGTCTAAATATGTGTTTCAGTTAAACGCACATTAAGATGTTCGATTTCGTTCAACCTACAAGTAGTCCTTTATACCGTGAGTCGTAGGTTCAACCATACTTTCTGATACCTCGATGTGCTGCAGGGATCTCCAGTCGAATAGTATTTTGCCCGTCGCAATATCGATTTCCCGAAAGCCATTGCTACCAATGAGTCCTGCTGATGGGCGTTGATCATCGGAGACATTCCGAGGTGTTGTCATCCCCACAATTAGTAGAACTGAGCGACCGTCATTAATAATTCGAAATTCATGCATGTTGGGATAATCGGGTGCTTCCGCCATTGGAAATTTCAATCGGAGGCCGTAGGCATCGTCTAGAATGAAGCCGCATCCGGCTAAATCATTACATCTTTTGCTATTAGGCATCAATATAAGAGATAGATGGGCTTTGCCATCGTAGAGAGCGACTTTGAAGTCGGTGGCTGTACTTTGATTAAAAGCAACGGATCCGCTCCAGACGAGATTCTGTCTCGAATTAAGTAGTCAGTTTTTTATTTCAGTTTCCCGTATAATCACTGCTGTAACTTACGCCCCGATTGTCAAAGATATGTGGACCTATTTGGTACGGCATATACTCATGTCTCTGAGGAGGTTCGGTGAGAGAAGTGTATGTTGCCAAAAACCAATATCCAGGACTAGCGGCGTCTTTATCGTAAACGGTGATGTTAAAAAGTGGTGGCTTCAGATCCGGACGCTATATATGAAAAGCCATATTAGGTTGTCATGATCTTGCTCACTGACTTCTGATGGCTGTGCATACCGAGACAAATGTAGCAAGATCTGCTCCGGTTTTTTCGAGAATAGTTTGATTTTGAGACGCAGCGAACCTGATGAAAATACCCTCTATTGACGCAAAAATAATGATGATGGAAGCAATAGAAGTCACAGGAGAAACCATTATGGGAATCGATTATTCTATCTGGCATGGATTGGTGCGCGTAACATGGCAAACCACTCATATGGAAGAGTAATCCTACTACGAAACCACAAGTTTATTCTGGACTGGTTAGCTTCAAGTTCGAGATGGGTTTTATAGCCTTACATAGTACTAAGCTTTAATAACGATCCTCCACCATAATATAATAATAGCTACGATACTATTGATACCCGTAATATATAAACTTTTAGTAGTATCATCATATGATAATAATAGAGTTCGGTCATATATGTATTAGCGAGCTTGTTTTATTGGTGGTATCATACCATTGATGGATATTGATATCTCCAATACCTCTAGCCTCTAGGGTAAATTTCAAACTTTCTAGTAAGATAGTGGATCAATCCCCCCATAAATAACAATCATAATAAAACGACGGACTCTGTATAATATTAGTAGTAACTATATATGAAAGTAGTTAGAATATGGCGATATGTCTTCATACTATATATGACATGCATCAGCATACTATTTATTAATTAACGACTGGAAATTCGCGGGCAACGTGCCAGCCCTGGAGCATTCTTACAAGCTCGCTTCAATTAGTTCTATCATAGTCTATATTAAGGCCGTGATGGCCCCAGATGAATCGATGGGCGAGGTTCTGATTCTGCAGCAGCTGAAGAATAAGTCAAATATTTAAATCGTGATGGAAATGTGAACTTTTTCAATATTTTAATGCAATTGAATATGAATACTACAATATACACTACAACTATAACTTAACAATTAATATAATGCAATACCGTGGCTCTTTCCTTGGACTGTCTTCTCAGAGCCTTCCCACGCCGTCCGACTCTAGTATATACAAATTAATGCTCTTCAAGTGGACCAATAAACATGTTACCTCAGTCTTCAGGCTGCTTTTGCATCGCCCTTTCCCGGTTGTCGCTAGCGCCTCGGATAAATTTCGGGCGAATGCAAAATGCAGCCTGAGTAACTTTGGCGAAATTTGTATGGAGAATCCG